>LPNX010568397.1:399465-415644 GCA_001517045.1 Pseudotsuga menziesii
CACACACACACACATCCCTATGTCTCCCCTTACCACTAAGGACCCCTCCTCATTTTGCACGTTATATTAAAGCAAAACAGGAGCGCGTTTTATTGAAGCAAAATAGGAGCGTGTTTTATTGAAGCAAAACATGAGCGCGTTTTATTGAAGCAAAATGGGAGCGCGTTTTTTCAAGGTAAAACAGGAGCGTGTTTTTGTGTATTATCCTAATTGGCATGCATGTTGGCAGCCTTGGGATTGGAATAAGCTAGCTATGGAGCAAACCTCCCTCCATCGGACGGAGGAGGAGCAAAGTCAATGTTGACTTTTCTCCTCCTCCGTCCAATGGAGGGAGGTTTGCTCCATAGCTAGCCCACGCCCTTGGGATTAGGCTTGGTAGGGTCGGGATTGCTTGGGATGATTTCTATTTTATGGATCAAGAGTGATTGACTTCATTCTACCATTGCATCTAAAAGGTCCCTCAACTTCTTACACACACCCTAATAAGACAACGAATCCTAAACCCTTCCATGTTGAACTACATGTCATGTTATGCCCATTCCTTCCCTGAGGATAAAGCAAGTGCTATAAGTTCCAAACCTTGTGGATCAAACCATAAACAATTTCTTATTCTTCATTAAAAAAAATGTTTTTTTTAATAAAAAAATGTTTTGGCCCTAATCTTAGGCCATATTAGCATGCTCTTTTTTAATGAAAAATTGTTTTCTTAAACCATGAATGGCTCAAATCTTAAGCCATATTAACATGTGGATGCAATGGAACTAATGTTTCATAATAAATAAATAAAAACGATATAAAATAAAACATATACACAATTGACTTGCTTCTTTTTCCTTTTCCATTGTTGTTTTTTTTAAATGTCTTTTTTTATATATTGGTGAATAGCCAATGCATAACCAATATAAATATTGTATAAATCACCCTCCAAGTACTTGGAGGAACTTGCTCAAATATGTTAAGCGCACCCATATAAATATTGTTATTACTCTCCACGTACAATGAAGAACTTTCTCAAACATGTGAAAGGCCCAATAAGAAACTATCTCTCCCAAGTATTAATGAGACGGTTGATTCTTATGACATTATATATAAGAGGTTTCTAATCTTCCATGTATAAGAACTCGTAAGACTATCGTCTACCAATTGTTCTCTCAACTGTATGAAGGGCCTATAAACATTTATTCTCCCTGAAGTATTTATGCAATTTGTTGTTCTTATGGCTCTCGTAAACAATATCAGAGAGAACATAAAGAAAATATACAAACAAACTAAGAACTCGTAAGACTATCGTCTACCAATTGTTGTCTGTACAAAGGGCCTATAAAGCTTTATCCTCCCCGAAGTATTTATGCAATTTCTTGTTCTTATGTCTCTAATAAACAATATCAGTAATAGTAAAATCCCAGAAAGAACATAAAGGAAATATACAAACTAAAATAATTTAAAATTGTGACTACACTAAACAAAGCATGAAAGCACCATTTTTTTATTGAATTGAGGAGAATCATAAGCATTACTGCTAACCGAGATCAATTCTCATAGAGAGCAAGATTGGTTTGGAAATGCATTTTTTTATTGAATTGTGGAGATGAGGATTATTGCTCACAAATATTTACGATGATTTGTAAAACGATTTATCTATTGAATTGAGGAGACGAGGACGAGGAACAATATGAGATACTGAGATTGGTTTGTAAAGCCATGGAGTGGACGTGGAACTGACATTGGTTTTTATAATGGAGATTGGGAAGAATTCCAACAATGCGACAATGTGTGAAGATAAGAAGTTTTATTTAACTATTTATATTACATTAGAAAATAATGGTTTGATTAATAGCCTTTGTATCATATTTTTCATGGTTTAACATCCAGTGAAATTCGAAATACAAAAACGATTCATTAATTTATGAGATATAATAATAGGAATTTTACTCATGTGCTAGATAGAAGTCCTTGAAATGCATATAGTAAAAAACTATATTGTAGAATAATATGTTGGCTTTCGAATGATATTTAAAAAAAATATTTCGATGTGATTTAATGTATGAAATAATTTGAATAAGTTAATAAGTGGCTCATGTCCCACCCCAATAATTCAATCTTACAGTAATAATTTAAAAACTATATATATATGAGCATGATCTACACAAAATGCACTATGTTCTGCATATTTTTTTGTTAATTTATTTGGCAATATATAATTATTTATTATTTTTCGAAAGTGACCACATCTCATTTCAGCATCATTTTATACACGTGTGTCCATCCCAGTTTTTTTTCACTGTTTTCAAAAATTTAAAAACCAAAGATACCCTTTTGAAGAGGATGCGCCGATGTGTGGGTTGTGTATTTTTAAGAAATTTTTGGATGTGTATTTTTTACTCTGCAGATTTTTCTTTGAGCTGCTTCGAAGTTGTTTTGAGGTTTTCTAAGTGTAAGTTTTAGAACGAATTAAAAAAAAACTATATGAATTCCATAATGCATGCATGATACCTCAATGGATAGAGGATTAGGTGATGAATCTATCGGTACAAACTCCGCTCAGTTATGTGCCATGAATGGCAGGGTTTACACCCCTAGAAGACACATAGAAACATTGATTTTCCTGTAAGAGGGATAATTCTTTGTTTTTCAGGCCCTCGATCGAGGTATTCAAATCCTTCAATCGAGGTTTTAACAAGAGCTCGATCGAGGGTTTATTAAACCCTTGATTGAGGGTCTAATAAACCCTCGATTGAGCTACCGTTAAAACCTCGATCAAGGTAGTTTTGAAACCCTTGATCGAGCTATGACCTCGATCAAGGTCCCATTTTTGTTAAAATCCTTAACAAAAATGCCCAGAAATGAACTTAGGCATTGATGGCATTAATTCCATTCCAACTACCTTCCCACCCGAATTCCTAAAGGATTCTATATAAACATAAAACATAAACATGTTACTAATTCTATCCTTCACAATTGACTAACCTATTTAAAACAATGCTTGTGTTCTAATGCAAATTTAGCATTCTGTATTGTGTTTACATATTGTTGCAGGTATGAATTTGGATTGTTGATCAATCACAATGGAAGTCCAGAAATGTTGAAGTAAAATATTTACTAGGAATCAAAGCAACACTGAAAAAATAAGAGAGAAAGATAGAGAAAGAAAGAGGAAAAAAAGAGCAGTCTTGAGAGGAGAAGAAGTTGCAAATCAACCTATGATGGGAGAATCAAATCCCATTGCTAACAATATTGGTATGATTTAAAATTTTATTTCATATTCAGATATATAATTTCATTTTCATAGTGATCTAGTTCATATAATTTCATATTGCATATTCATATAAATTCATAGTGTTTTAGTTCATAATTTGTATATATATACATGTTAAATTGTTTAGAATTTAGTTATAATTTTGTAATTAATTCATAAACTTATATACATTGTATGTGCATGTATTCATATATATGTATTCATAATTGTATGTACATTGTATAATTTCATATTCACATATTCATATAATTTCATATTGCATATTCATATAATCAATTTCATAGTGTTCTAATTCATAATTTTTCTATATATACATGTTAAATTGTTTAGAATTTAATTATAATTTTGTAATTCATTCATAAACTTATATACATTGTATGTGCATGTATATATACAACCTTCTAAAACCACTTATGTACATGTGAAAGAATGGTATGTGTTGTGAAATAATTGAAAAAAATGTTTAACCACTACACTAAATTACATATAAAGTAAGTGTATTATAGTATGAGTAACTAGTTATCCAATAAAATTAGAAAATGGTTGATGAATATATATAATTATAGTGCATACTATTCTAGCATAATATCTAGTTCCAAATGAATATGCATATATCCATTAGCCTCACATAACTTCACATACAAATAAATTTTATAATTTGATAATATAGCCTCATATGTAAATGAATTATAATTTGATAATATAGCCTCACATATATATAATTTTTATGTTAAAAATTACAAAGATTGTTCTCAATGGGAGTTGATTGCACCATAATGGATTGACTTGCATCTTCTCCTCTTAACATTGCACTTATTTTCTTTATCATTTCTATAGCCTTATCTCTCATTTCATTGATTTTAATATGATTTTAATTTCATTTTCATATATTCATTTCATAGTGTTCAAATTCATAATTTATATATATTATCCTATTACGCACTAATATTTCATGTTTTATGTTACAAATTACATGTTCTATGTTACACATCGCTTATTCTATGTTACCCATTACATGGTGTATACATGTACTCTGTTGATATTTCATATTGTGCATTGATGAAAATTATTTAAATTTTTCAAATTTAATTAAAAAAATTGGTTATCACTCATATTAACGAACATACAAAAATATTTCCATAAACATCTTATAATGACGATAATTAACATTACAATTTGTATTTAATATAGAAACTAATTGTTCATAACAACTCACATAACTTCAATAGTTGTGTGTACAATGATTAATGAAATATAGTATATGTAGAATAAATGGAAAGCCTTTGTAGAATTTGGTTCAAGGCTTTGTACACTCTAAATAAGATCATGAATAATTTATAAAAAATGTTTTTATTGAATATATTGCATGTTTAAATTTCTTGATATTTTTTTGTGACAAACTAACTTACAAGTGACGCACTTGATTGAACTTAAGCAATCATCAATAATCATGTACAAATGACTAGGAATCATATGGATTTAAGCATTGATGACAATCACGATCTCAAAGAAAATCAACAACTATGACAAATTCAATAATTCATTAGCCTTGAATATGAGATGTAAGAGATCATTGTAAATATATGAAAATCAATACATTTAGAGAATATTCAAGCTTGTATAAATATTTGCTATTTTTTTAACAAACAATGACAATTTGATAAGTAAAATAAAATGTTGTTCAAGCTTGTATGTATTTGTTAATTTGTTAGCAAACAATGACAATATGATAAACTTAAAATAAAATGTTATTCAAGCTTGTATAATTTATTTGCTGATTTTTTAACTAAGAATGGTAGTATGATAAGTAAAATAAAATGCTATTCTTGAGCTTGTATTTATTTGCTAATTTTTTAACAAACAATTGCAATATGATAAGTAAAACAAAATGTGAATCTATGGTTAAAATTGTCATGGAGATATTAAACAATTATCATTATTTCATCAAAAAATTATAGTTTATGAAGTTATATTTTTTGCTAGCACGCTTATATGAAGTTATTATTTTTTACGAAAAGAGAATTGATTTTCCATTCTATGTCCATACTGCACAAAGATTGTCCATTCTATGTTAACGTAACTTTTGGACCAATGGATTTTATATTAAAGTTTGTGCAATGGATGTCATAGGTTGCATCAAATACATACTCACATAAGTGTAAATTATATGCATAAGACACCATGATGATAATCATTTTGACCTTCTAAACGATGCAAAAATCATTGTAATTTATACACCATCTTATCATATTGACTTAAGGAATATTTTATTGCAACAACATTTAATTTTGGTGCTTTAAAAACAAATCTTATTTCCTACTGCATTTGTTTAAAATTTTCTAATTCACTTATTTTTCATTGAAAGACAATGAAATTGAACAATGTAAAAGTCCCTTATTTGGTCAAAGAACTAAACAATTTCAAAATTCAATCAACTTATGCAGGGCTAGATCCTGGCCAACCATCACAGGATCATGCACCCTCTAATTTCTCAAGAGTAATTGGGAGCTTTAATGACATTGAAATGGCTGCAAATTGTTTAAGAGGGTTGGATGATGCCACACAAGAAGAGTTCGGGAACCCGACCCCTTATCAGACAATTAGAGAGCATGCTAGTAACATAATCAAGTTTTACTTTGAACCACAATCAATGATTACAGAAGCTCAAATCCTACATGGATAGATAAAACAAAAAAAAATGAAACGTGCTACAAAGTTGTTGGGTTTTAAGGATATTAAAAATAAAAATGCATGTGAGAATGTAACAGAAAATGTAACAACTGCACTATCTGCATTTGGAAATTTAATAAAAACTAATATCAGAGCTATTCGTAGGGAAATTACAACTGCTATTGTGGAACAAAGCACCTCAATAAATCGAATGGTCGCAACAATGTCAAAGGTGATCCACGTTTCAAGAAAAACACTGCACAAATACACTAAATTTAGGGTAAATATAGATGAAAACGATGAAGCCACTTGTTGGACTCTTATTTGCATAGAAGCATAAAAAGACATGATGGAAGAGGGCATTATAGAGAAGGTGATGGAGTATTGGGAAAACCATTCTTGTGCTATACCAGATCGAAAACATGTCGTACAACAATGTTTTGGCTGAGGCGTTCATAAGGAGCATTTCAAGCATGTTATGGAGATGACATGAGTTCTTTGTTTGAGGAATTCAAAGAATCAAATCCCATTGTCCATATCTCATTTAGCATGTTCATTAAGTTGAAACTGTGGTATATTAGGCCGAATACAAATTGGGACACTTGTTGTTGTCGATACCACGTTGAGTTCCGGTTATAATACGACACATTTGTGGATTTTTGCAAAAAACATTGGGATGGTGAACCATCTCCTCACATAATGTGGGATTTTATTTCTATGATACTATGCAATATGAATCCTAAAAATGTGTTTTTCATTAAAAGGTGTTAGGTGGGAGAAGATACCATGAATGTGGTGATTTGGCATTGTTCCATAGGAAGTTTCCTATCGATCCAACACACCCTAGATTATCAGATATCATTGTTAAGTGGAAGAGATATGAGTATGTCTCCATGAATCCATCATTTTCTTCACACGTTCCATCTAAGAGGATCGACTTACTCAAGGATGAGATTCCTATTTCAGACTTCATGGACAAGTTTCAAAGTCATATTTACAAATACATTAAACACTCCCACATGTCTAGGTGGCAAGCTTTAAAATTTAAGCATTCTCGCGAGATTTTTGAGCCAGGACCAATCCTATCGATGGTAGACTTTGATGAGAATTACACATTTTCTCCTTAGAGAGAGATACAAAGTGAGTAGTATCACTTCGACTAGGTTTCCATCTTCGTACATGTATTGTATAGAAATGCTCATGCGAGCATTGATGGTAGGGACAACACTCCTCAGTCACACGATGTGATCAAGAAATACCATTTTTATGTCAGTGATGATCATGAGGATGAGACGTTTGTTCAACACTACTTTGGGTTGATTTATGATTCATTCAAAAAGAATGGGGTGTCATTTACAGAACACTGGATTTGGTTGGATGGGTGTGTGAGGCAGTTTAAATTGGCACGCTCCTTTTATTGGTTGAGTCGCCTTCACAAAGAGATAATAATTTGACACACCTAGATCTTTTTTGAAACATGGCACGAAAAGCGTGAACATGATGGCACAGGCGCATGCATGAAATGTACACTTCTGAGGTACCAAATGAGTCATAGTGCATCTCGACTCAAGTGCTCAACAGAAGTAGTTTATTGGTGCACACAAAATTTGGGTCACCAAGGCCATGAACAAGCAAGGTCGGTGCATAGGTAGGAACAATATATATATATATATATATATAACAATAGGCGTATTGGAATTTAATAAATGTGTTTGTATTATATATATATATATATGTTTTTTACTCGATGTTGGGATGTTTCCATTGGCGATGTGAATAGATCCATGCCATGGTATTGTGAGACCATACCTGGTATGAGAGAACTACATTCAGTTCATAGTAAAGACATGGGCGACATATTTTCCATTGAAATGAGGAAGTATGTGTGTTTCTGTGAGTTTTGCATTGACACCAATGGATTGGGGGTTGATCATTGCGTGAACGATGTATATGTCAAACAATGGAAATATGTCCCTCTTAATCCAAAGGGGCCACATCCAATTTTGACATGGCAAGAGATGCACACTGACAAGGCAGTGGTTTCACTAGATCATGATCAGCTTTCTGATTTGGTTAAGTGATGTACATGATTTGATTAATGGATTCATTATGCCATTTAAACATTCAAGTTTCAAATAGTTGATTGAATGTTTAAACTTCTAGTCTTGTACACCTGCATATATATATTTAATATTTGAAAATATTGATGCAAATGATGTATTTGTTGTAATTGCACCATTGAAAAATGACAACCATGTGGCATATTTTTTGATGCGGTGTACGAAATAAAAAGTAGGTTGGTGCGGCCCTATGTTGATGGAGAGTTCACGTACCAGGTTGGTGACCTAGTTGTGATGGGACACTTTTTCAAAAAAGTGAGAAGAAAAGGTGATTATATTATTTACAGAGATTTCATGCCTGAATATATATCTTGTCAGTACAGTCACTTGGTGATGGCAGCTCAGATGTACATCTCATTGAAATCAAGGTGAAGAGGGGTCAACCAAAGAGACGGAAGATGTCAGTAGCTGACCATGATCGTATTATGGAGACATACATTCCTATAACCAATTGGCCGGATGAATGAAAGTCATATTCCACTTTTGATGTTGGCATAGTTGACATGCTTTTGAAATATAGCAAATCAAAATTTCTTCTGAAATATATCATTTGTATTTAAATGTAATTTTTGTAAACTTATATATACGACTATGTGCATTCACATATACTCTATGTGCATTCACCTATACCTAGGAATACCACCAATTTCCTAAGACCATGTTATGGAAGCTCAATTTTGTCTATGTAACTTTTTTTTGGTGTATTTATGCAAATACATGTATATCACACTCTATTTGTGAAAATTTCTAAATTATATGATACATTGTAGACAAGTTGTAAATTGTAAACTTGTAAATTTCTCCAATGTATTTTAGACTAGACTAGACTAGAGATTGTATACTAGCTTGCTTGTCCTAACATTATCATTATACGTTGCATATTTTGTTAGTGATCTGCAATACAAAGAACAACACATACATTTATTGTGTCCTCATTAAATCCACCAATTGCAATTGATATTTTTTTTTCTTTTTTACCTATCTTGGTCTTTGCACCTTTTTACTCTTTGTAATATTCATTTGTTGTAAATTGTAAACTTGTAAACTTTAAAATTGTAACTTGTAAACTTTGAAAAATTGTGAATTTTAAACTTGTAAGTTCCTTGTAAATTATTGTAGATGGGTAAATTTTGTAAACTTGTCAATTAAATTAGATTGAATTGTAGATTTTAATTGTAATTGCAATTGTAAATAAAAATTGCAACACGTGATTATAGTTTAGTTCAATTGTGATTTTTTAAACTTGTAAATTATTTTGCAAATGAAATTAATTTCTATTTTTCTGTAAATGAAATCTAATTTTGATTTGTAATTGTAAATTGTAGTTGTAATTTAAAATTTAAAATTGTGAGTGTAAATTGCAACCAGTAGATTACATTGTATAGTTGTTAATTTTGTAACATTTTAATTGTAAGTTATGTTAAATTGTAAGTTTCGTTTGATTGGCAATTTTGCAAATTTGTAATTTTTTTTAGAAACGAAATCAAATTTAAAATTGTAGTTGTAATTTTTTTGTAAATGAAATCAAAATTTACATTGTAATTGTAAATTGTAGATGCAATTTAAAATTGCAAATTTTGATTGTAATTTGCACCTAGTAGCTCTTACATTGTAAAGTTGTACATTTTGTAACATTTTAATTGTAAGTTATGTTTAAAATTGTACGTTGTGTTCGATTGACAATTTTGCAAACATGTAAACTTGTAAAATTTGTAAACATTGTAAATTTTGTAAACTTGTAATTTACTAAATTGCAAAATTGTACAATTTCGTAAGATTGTTAAACATTAATGATTGTTAAATATGTTAAAACTGTAACTGAAAACAAACTTTAAACTATAGCTGCAAATAATTAAAACATTTAACATTCCATCAGGTTCAAACAAAAAGTCCATATATATATATATATAATCGTAAAGTACAAGATAATAAATTCCACAAATAACACAGTCTACAAATCACCCCTACGACATTGATCGAGAGATCGACCATCATGGCCACTATCGTCAGCTGCACTATGCCCCTAGCCTTCTTCATGCACATCACGAAGAAAACAATCCAAGTATGAGAACCACAGAAGTTAAAACCGTGAACTTTGCAAGTTAGTTACATACCACATATTTAAATTACATGTACGATGTGGCAAAAAATTAAATATATATGAAACATAGATTTATGAAATCACCTCGCTCGAGTTGAGTGTCAGGTTTGGGAGGCTGTCACCTATCTGCCCAGATGAGACTTCACTAGGACCTTCCTGATGAGCGGCAACCCATTCATCTGTAAACATCACGACGGCTTCAACACCCTCATCTGCATCTATCTGTGTCTGTTTCCATGACATGAAACTAGTTATATTAATGAATTACAATATGAAATTGAGAATTACAATTTCAACATGTAAATTATAATCTAAACATAAATGTGGAAACAGTTTGAACATAAATAACTAGTACCTCGTCGATTGGCGTGTCATGAGTAGGATTCAGGAGGGGATCTGTAGAATCTTGTGCAATGCCCTTTCCTCTATCCTGTAGAATATGAAAAATATAAATGATGAAAGTTAGAACAAACCAAAGTATTACATGTTCAACATTTGAATAATTTAGAAATTCAAATTTAGGATGAAAATTAACACATACCTCATCGACGTGGGCGAACAGAACTACATCGGGACCTCGAACAGATGCATCACTGCCAAAAAGGACCTTCATGAAGTTTTAACACAAAGCAAAGTATTAGTTAAAAATGTGATTCATTTGTGGATACATTACAATGACGACAATCAAATGATGACAACAAAGATATACATGTCTCGTTGGTTAAGGCCTGCATCTCTCATGCAGTAAAAAATATGCATCGCGGGATGTGCTAGCATACTGCAGCATTGTGTCGAGATTAAGAAGACGTATAATATAATATTCCACCCATTTTAACTCAAGATTCATAGGTATAGTGGGTGCTCTGCTTCTCTATGCATGTACAACCATCATGGTACCATGCATTGTCATGCGTTTCTCCTATGCTAGTGCACTCCAGTCCTCAATCATTGGATGAGATGACTTGACTACATCATTTGTCCTAAGAAAGGTCTTATTAGGGAGACCTACCAAAGGATCTGCCTCTGGTTGAGCTCCAAGGTGTATCCTAGCCCCAGGATGCTCATGACTGCGTCCCCCACCAGCACCATAGAAGCTCGAGGGTGTGTTGCTGTAATCTGGGTACATCCCCAGGACAAAATATTCATATATATGTTTTACAAAGTACAGTGGGACCTGGTCATGGTGGGGAAACATGCCCCATGCTCTAATAAACCTGTCACATACATAAGGCACTGCAACCTCTAGCTTAAAACTCCTTGAGTTTAAGCGGTTGACCAGTGGGGTGGTCAGGAGGGATATCAAATAATGTTCCCTTCACATCATGGCCACCTGTTGCATCTCTCAATGCGGGCCATTTGTCAGGACCCATCATTGCGGACCTTTTTATTTGACATGCAGCGGCCCAAAGAGAACTCAATGGTCTGATGGACCTATAGATCTTTAGAAGATTGTCTACTGCCACTCTAACATCATCCACATCGAATGTGATGTGGGATATTGGTATGAAATGGAGCAGTCGTTAGACTGCAAACAATCATGCTGACTGGTAATGTCTTGCAGCGTGATGCATGTGATCTCATCCTCCCATGGTGCTTCCTAGGGAGGGTTGAGGCCTTGTTGTGCAACCGTGACACCTAAAAATTAGATGAAAACATAAATGTCAGTCAAATTACATACATCAATTGTAGGTGAATTTGAAATCAATATAAATTAAAGGTACTAATAACTGAAAGAAAAATATATATGCATTTAATGTAAATTTCTCATGGGAAACCTCCCCATCAAAACCAGTGGTATCCTCCTCGTCGTTCGCATGCACAGAGTGGCTTTCGCTTGGATCCCCAACAGGAGCGTGTGTCGTCGTAGGACGCCTGGGTGAACCTGTGAAAATAGAGACATACAAGTTAATGATTAAAGATACACATGTGAAACAATTTAATTTTATGTAACTAACAAAAACTAGTACATCATGTGCAATTGTATACTTACGAGTCCTCTGGTGACCTTTGGGGCGAGGAATGGTCGCCGATCTGCCAGTGCTCTACCTTCGACGAACTGAAGAACCCCACTATGTAGATGCATTTGCATGAAATAAATATTTATAATAATATTTATCATAATAATAATATTTATATGATAAAAATGATATAAATTAATCTATATTTTAGATATAAAATGAGTTTGTGTAAAAATGCCGCTTACTAAGTCTAATATGCCTAAAATTTGTAATTGTTTCCATGACATAGATACCTCTTTGTTTTGCTCACATATTAAATTATTGTTTTCTTAGATATTGCTATAGTTTAAATTTAAAATATTTCTTTTCTAATGATGAAGTCTTTCATGTTTCACAACCAACTCTAAATAGGTTATATTATGCTCAATGTGAAGAAAAAAATGAAGCTTTTAAGGATTTTCCTTAACAAAAAATAATATATTTAAATATATGTAATATAATAAATTATAAAATATTACTCAATTTTTCAATTAATATATGTTTTATAATGACGATCGACTTATATCAAACTGCTTTAACTATGTGAAAATGAGGGAAAGGGGTTTAAGTTGAATGTTGATTAATGATAAAACGCTCCAAAACTTTGTGACCTTTCATGGATTGATCTTTGAATATGTCTACAATGTTGGGTTCTGACCTAAAATGGTTTGACATTGATCATGGAAACCAATGTTGGGTGTTGACCTAAAAGATAATCCTACTAGATCGACGGTTAAAGTGGTTAGGAACCCATGTGCTTTGATTGATAGTTATTCATTTATATGAACATTGATAGTTTGATGATGTTTAATTTCTCTTTTATTCTTCTTTCCCACTTGAGTGTTTTTGCTAAGTTGTGGGTACTCTTCCCATATATTAGGTATGTTAATTGACACTCCTCAAGAATCCTCAACAAAATCCTATGGAACTTGCTTCCATTCTTTAATGATGGTCAAGGTCCCACGAGATTACTCTTCTATTTACTGTGATAAACTTGGTTTAATAGAGGTAGGGTGTATATAGATTACATTAATTAATTCTTATTTATGTTTTTGGTTATAGGGTATATTAATATATATTAATATTTATGTTTTTGGTTATAGGGTATATTAATATATATTAATGATTATTTTTATGTGTTTTTTGTTATTTTTGTAGTCTAAAATATTAGAAAGAGATTCTCTTTGTTTGTGTGGAGAAATACTGAAAACAAAATTTATTATTTTTCTATTCAAGTAATCAAAATGCTATGAACGTAGTCTTTACAAATTATAGAAATGAATAATAATTAATGGTATTAATTCTTTGGGTAGATATTTTCAAAACTAGAATGATAGGCCAAGTAGAGATATGTTAAACAACAAGGTATTCTTTACAAATTGTACAAATGAAAAATAAATTTTAGTATTAACTCTTTAATTATATATTTCTAGAATAAATTTGGAGGTAATCAACTTATTTAAATAATCAAAAGTTGAAGATACTTTCATATTAATACCTTATAGTTTTTTATTGAAGTACATAGATCACGTACTCAGTAGGATATAAATTAAAAATAAAATTTCAAATGTCAAATGAGATTGCTATGGATCTATTTGACAATAAAAAATCTCAAAACGGACAAGGAATATCAATAAAACCATAACTTTGCACTTGCACTTCATGTCAATCATTGCGAACATAAAGAGTAAACGATTTGATTTGATTTTTTATATTTAAATAAATGTGAAAATAATACAATCATTTACCTCTCCATAATTTAATTTATATGAGTGTAGGAAGTTCACATTGGAACAGAGAGACGAAGATGGAATAATAAGCACCGTGCCCAAAGTTTTGTCCAAAACATTATGGAATTTGTAATAAAAATGCACTAGATCTATTTGCTTCCTCTTTTGTTTATTTTTTATGGGTATCCAATATTAAAAGGAAGTGATGTTCATCAACCAATTTGGTTGGACCACAACTTTCACAAATTGATTCATTGCAAGACTCCTTCCTTTTGAGGTTCAATTTGTAGGTCAAGAGTAATTGTCTTCAAATTGACACTTCATTTAGTTGATTACCTTGGTTATGTTTGGAAATTAGTTTTAAATAGATAAATTTATATTTACAACATTTTTTTCCATGGGTGTAGATCACTTGGATATGGAGTGCATTGTTAAGGCACTCCTTGCAATGTCGTAGTTTAAGCATTTACTAACCCTATGTTATGCATTTGCGACAACATGGATGGTTGGAATGGAACACATGTTAGTATGCGATATTTTTTGGTTTAATTTAATTTCTAAGTGGATTTTTCTAATGTAAAGAAAAGTCCCTTTTAAAAAAAATTAATAAGAGAATGTGGATGGGCACATCTCCATTTCACACCGAATTGTGATCTAAAAATTATGGTAAAATCTAGTGCACTACAACTCAAAGCTCCAGGTTGATGTACGGATTTTGTTTTCAATGAGGGTATTAAACATTATCCCAAGTAGGGTAACACAAATTAGGGAAAGGTATTTCAAATCTTTCATTTTATTATGGTGATCCAAGGAATGTTGAGTTTGACCAAATATTTAATGAATATTATCTTAATTATATATAGAAACAAATAATATAAAGTAATATACAAAAAGTGAAAATGCTTTCCAGAAATAAAATAAAAAATAATTCGTGAAATTGAAATATTACATTTTATACGAAGTACCATATGTTTCATCATATTTAGCGAAAACACCGTGAAGAGATTGAGGTTTTTCTTTCCCTACCATAAGCATGATCAAGGATTTGAGACCTATCCAAAATGCATTAAAAAATTACACCTATACCAAATACACAAAAAGCTTAATGGCACCAATATCCATATCATTCTTCAAAGATACCCTCGTGGGGGATTGCGAATCTATAGAGAATAGTTTGAGTTTTAGTTGACATTGGTCACGGGGTCTTCACTTAGTGAAACCATGTTGTAGCACCTTCATTCATGTGATATTAAATAATACCCCTAATTTCACTAGATATTGAAAATTTACAAAAATACTTTTGTTGAGCCCCCTCCCAATACATCTTTCCAATTAAAAAACCCTTATTTTTACAATATATTCCTTATTTTTACTAGAAACCCCTTTTTATACCCCCCAATATGTATAAACCTTCCATGCCATATTCCTCGCTTCCCAATACCTACAATATATTGAACTTATTCACAATTAAAAACCCCCTTTATGTATGAACGAGATAAGATATTTCTCAACAAGGTGAATCCCCAATGTCATTGGTGGTGCTTGAGCTCAAGAATCCACATTAGGGTTTAACACCTTTATTTTTGGGTGACCATATTTTTTCCTTAAGGCCAATTCCCATTTCTCAAAACCTACACCTTGCGTATGCCACTTCGATGAATAAAAATGGCTGTGCGATAGAGAACCCTTCTTGGTCATCTCCCAACATCTAATCATTTTGGATCCCAAGGCCTACTCCAACTTGGCCAGTGGACCGTTAAGTGTTTGCAAAATACTCACATGTTTTGTCGATGTTCCATCGTTTGGATCACTGTGAAACTGTTGTCACAACTATGTGGTGGACATTAATAACGAACACACATTTTTTCATGAACAATAAGAAAAGGTCAAGAATCATAACCTTATTTGTTAGATTTAAATGAACAAGTGAAAGGGGTTTTTTATGATTTTACTTTATTGTATTCCTCTACAATATCGATTTTTATTTAGTTTATTAGTTTTGGACACTTTATCGTCATAAAAGTGATTTGATGCCATTATCGAAATAATAATGGTTGGAGAATGGAAAAGGTTGGACAGTTATACAAAGCATTTGTTTGTCTTCAAAAAGTAGTTCAAATTGTTGTCTTCATTTAAAAACTACACCTTGAGTAACATGTGTTGTTCTTGGATAATCATTTTTTTCACTTTTAGGGAAGTAAATTCCACCTTACTATTTGTAGGTCATGCTTAGTGATAGGAGTTTGGGCCAAAGGAACACTATAGGCTCAATCCCTATGTGATTCTTGCATCTAGCAATAAATAT
>LPNX010568397.1:415848-478150 GCA_001517045.1 Pseudotsuga menziesii
TTTTTCCCAATCTTTCGTGTATTCTCAGAGGATTGAAAAAAATTGGGCAGCATTTTTGCTTACCTGGCACACATTTAAAAATTAAATCGGCAGCCTAAACTCTATCGGTTGATAGAACTATTTATAAAAACTATAAATTTAATGTTTAAATTTAAATTTTATACAAAAATTAATGATTTGTCTTGGGTCTAGGGTTGATTAATTGTCTCTATGGTTCATATAGGTTTTGTTTACTTGGTGTCTTATGGATTTTTTTCAATCCTCTATGTATTCTTGGAGGATTGAAAAAAATAGGCATCATTTCTGCTTGCCTGACACACATTTCAAAATTAAACCGACAACATAAATGCTACCAATTGACAAAATATATAAAACAATTTTTTTTCAATAAATAACAAATTTAAACTACAATTTTATAAAAATCTAGTAGCATTTCTAATTAGTGGCACACATTTCAAACATATTTAACAAAAAAAACTAACCTAAAAACATGTATAATATCGAATTTTTTTATTTATTTTAACCTAAAATTTTAAAACTTAAAAAAAAAAAACGTAAAATTTGATTGAAATTGCAAAAATCTAGTTTGGATGTTCCCTCTATGCTCCGACTTTGTGGTGAAAGGTAGGTTGTGGTTGGGTTTTTTTTGGCTTGCGCTATATTTTGGTCGAGGTCCGTGGGTTGTGCTGCAGCTCAATCGAGGTACCTATGTGGAGAAAATGCCAAAAAGAGGTCGCAGGTCCCCGCGGCCTTTTTTATAATTTTTTTTGCACAGGGACCTCGATTGAGGTCTGCAGCTCAATCGAGGTTTTCTTAAACCCTCGATCGATCTTTTTATAAACCCTTGATGGAGGTGTTAGCACCTCGATTGAGGGTTTAGTAGAAGCTCGATCGAGGGTTTAAGAAAACCTCAATCGAGCGTTTGTTAAACCCTCGATCAAGGTGTTAATACCTCTATTGAGGGTTTAAAAATTGCTCGATCGAGGTACGTTTTTATGTTTTTGCCAAAATTTCCTTGCCAAAAATTGTAACCCGGCTCCATGCATGCACCCATTGCCTCTACAATTTGTGCTCGCACTATCAAATTTATCTCTATGGTCATTCTTATGGTCTTTTTCACTATTCCACACTCATTGCCTTTTTTGTTAAGATCCTATGTGTCCATTATTTTTTTCCGCTACCTTTTAATTCTCATGTCATTTTTTACTTCTCTTTGTTTTTCAATGGAAATTGACTGGGAAACCCACCAATACTTTCCCTTATTTCATGGATAGTAAGGGTGGTAAATAGTAGGCTAAGGCTCTAACTTGTGAACTTCGCTCTTAGCGGGAGAGTGTGTGCACATCTTACCAATTGAGCCAAACCTTCGAGCTAATTTTTTCACTTCTCTTAATGATAAAGTCATGTCCCCTCAAATCAATTGTGATTTTTTTCTTTTTACTTTGAAAAATTTATCAAGACGTCTAACCTTACAAACTCAACTTATTAATATAAATTTAAATACATAATATATAAAGTAAAATTATAAATGTGGATTTCAAAAGGAAAAAAAATAAAAATTGTTAGAAATGAAAAGTAACAAGCATATTTTTATCATTATAGAAAAAAAACAAACAATGTAAAAAAACATCTCGTTAATGTTGAAAAGGAATACAAATAATTAGGGGAAAAATTTGACAAATAATATGGACGTGGGTGGAATTGACAAGCTAATAGAAGATAAAAAAAATGGCAAGACCTAATAAGAATGAGAAATGATGATGGAATTAATGATGAAAGAGAAAGGATGGAACAAATAACAAGAAAGGTAGATGATTTATCACTAGAATCCTTAGTCCATCTAAGGTCACCACCAAGCCCAAATTTGTCAAACACAAGTTACTAGAGATATCAAGATAATGCAAGTTATCTAAATAAAATCAAAATCAAGATCCCTAAATACGATGGATAAGACGATATAAAGGCTATCATGTGGGTTAGTAAAACCAAGGGGACTTTTTCTATAAACCTGCCTACTAATGAGTTAGAAAATATATCAATGGAATGTTTATACTTAGAAGGTGATGCTTACAATTGGTTAGCATGGTGGTCAAATAAAAGTAGTGGTTTCTGAATTAAGTGACATAATATATATTCTTAATTTATTTCATGATGGTGAAGGATACAACACTTTTACTAGGTTCATTGATTTATGATCAACATATAGTTAATGAATATACCATGAATTGGAAATCCTAAAAACTAGATTTCTTGATCTTACATATGCCCAGTAGTTAAAAATGTATATTTTAGGGTTAATATCCAATATCAGTATTTCATTAGTAAACAAGATGTATCTTTTGAACCCCCAAAGAAGACAACTAATTATAGTCCACCAATCCATTACAATGATACTAGATATTATAACATAGAAAGAGATAAAAAGAAGGAAAATATTTTTCTTAGAGGTGGTAAGATTTAACAATCCAAACTTAGACATTAGTTTAAGTATAACAAGATACGGTACTAAATATTATAACATACAAAGAGATAAAAAGAAGGAAACTAATTTTCTTAGAGGTGGTAAGATGTAACACCCCAACCTTAGAAATTAGTATAAGTATAGAACATATGGTAGTATCCATAAAGGTCAAGTAATATCTAAAATTAAAAAAGGAATATGTGCATTGTAATTTAATTTAGGTCCATGGATGACAAGCGTGTCGTCCATGCAAAATTAATAAATTGATTGAAATTCGAAAATGAAGTAAGGTGGGGGGGGGGGGGNCACCTATTGAGAGGGATTCTAAGGAGGAGATGATTGTTGCAAATAGGTTGATAGATAAAAGATTAAGGTTTCACCTGGAAGTTTGGCATAAAGTTAAATATTGAGGGCTCAGGGGCCTATACTTCTACTAGGGTTGGTTGTGTGGAGATTTATCTCCCCAACTATTGTTGTGGATAGAGGAGCTAGTATTAATTGAGGACAAGGAAGTTGATCCTCGATCATGGAAGTGGATATTCTTCCCCATAGGTTACATTTTTTAAATTCTTCTAGTTATCTGAGAAGTATTAGAATTGTTCACTAATTTCTTGAGAATATGACTCACATATTAATTATTTTTTAAAATTTGTAAATCTGTGAATAAAAATGGGTTGTTACATTTTGTGTCATAGCTTCGTTTGAACCCTAAGGCCTATAAAATCCATTCTTTACATTTTGGAAATTGGGTTACTATGTTTTCAAGAGATCCCAAAATTTCTTGATGCCTCCCCTTCCCATTAAGGGACATTTCCCCTATGGATGGACACACTCACCCTTAATATAGAGGTTTTTGTGCATCTTTCCCTTTAATTTCAGAGCACCCCATGCATATCTTCAAAGGATATAGTAATGGTGTCTTTACATGACAATGGAAGGACAACGATCACTTTTGTACATTGGATTCCTACTGCTATTTTCTTGCTTCATATTGGCATAAGTCCCTTTTTAGGAGTGGTTCAATGGTAAGTTATTAATAATCTTTCTCATTATTTCTCGATTTAATTTGTGTGTTCAACAAGTTTCAAAGATCTCAATGTATGTTTTCACTATTTTTTTTCTTTAAATTTGCACTTTAATGTCCCCATCTGAAGCATTAGAATCATACTTATTTTAATTTAGATAACATTGTTAAAGTTGGCGTTAAAATGATCTCATACTCAAATTTTTCTTTACATATGCTATGAGAATGTCAAAATGTGTTTAAAGCTTGGTAAAAAATAGTAGAAATCTACATTTTAATACATAAAGCTTGAGTTTTTTTTACTACAAGCTTGGTTCTTTCTTAAATATAAGGGGTAAAATTGCAAGTTTCATTGAAAATGATCTCAAACAATAGCCACTAGGTGGAAAATGTCCTTGGACTTTAACAATAGGTTTGTACGAATATCATGGATTTAAAATATGAGAACTATAAGCACATTCAAAACCAAAGTAATAAAGAATTAAACTACCATGAAATTACACAAATCTCTTAAGACTAGAAAAAACAAACTACATCTCAAATATGCACTTTCTAAAAGATTTATAACACTTAAAAATCATTTGTAGTAGTAAGGACTTTACTTTATAAAATAACCATGCTCTACTGCGATACCCAACATTGCACATGAAGAGAACCACTGGCTCAGATTCTACCTTCCCTTCCAACTAACAATAAAAACAGTGTTTCGATATCATTTCATAAGCTATTCAAAACAAAAATAACATCACGCTCGAATGTTTTGTTAATAGAATTCTGGGGCATCATTGTACCATCATAGTCCAATAATATTGTCCTACATTTGGTCCTCTTATATGCAAACACAACTCTTTAAATATAATTCTACTTTGTTTTTTTATAAAAGCACAACTTTGTTATAATAAAATTATAATAATGTCAACTAATATTACACATTCACAATCTATACATAGTTATAAATATATAAAATTACTTTGATTTATGACTATATTTTATTTTCTTTATAATCAAATTCGCTTATTATTCATTTGAAAAACCTTTATTTACAAAATACTCATTTAAAATTATATATGATTTAAATTTAAAAATCCAAGCATTCAAATAATAATAATAATATTTTGAAGATTATTTGGTTAGATAAACTAATAATACATGTCTTTATTTTAAAAACAATTTTCTCAAACAGACTAATAATACATCATCTATGATCCTTTTTTTTTGTACTGGGGGAATCATAAACTGGGCGGTTCTGGTACTCGCTTGACACGGGGTCCATTCCCGTCGGCTGCCACTATAACCCCAGGTGCGTCCACACAGCCCGCAAGCATGGGGCACGGGTAAGTCTGGGTGAGAATTGAACTTGAGACCTCTTTTACAACATTCCTTCATTTACACGGCACTTGCCAGTCAGTCTACACCCATGCGGGCACATCATCTGTGATCCTTGTGACATGAAAATTTAATGATAATTCTTGATCTCACAAAATTGAATAATTTATTTATATTAAATAATTACCTTAAACATAATATCCCTTAACAATCATCATGTGATTACTATAAACACATTGATGTCTCAGATATATCTACAAATTGAATTACTTTACGTGGAAAGAACTAAAGACGACAGTAACTCACAGTATCTCCATGCTCATTTTTAAATTTTTTTTATTGAATATTTTTGTATGATGTTTATGGAATATCTATCTTGTTACATATATATGTGAGACCCTTATATACCTCCATAAAATGCACCTCCAAGCTACCTTTGGACTGCTAATAGGAACCTTTTGGCTCGATTTTTTTTTATCCTAGAAAAAGAACGTAATTTTGATCTAAAATGCTTAAACAACATTTAACATATGGAATTTCCTTTTACTAAAATGAAATTATTATTATTTTCCTTAGATAAAAATTACCATACCCTATGATAATCTGCAGTTTTCGAGGTTTAAATATGGATTCGAAATTGTCAAAAGGAGAAATTATATATACTCAACTAAATATCCATGATTTCATCCGAGAAAGAAAATTTGACGTGAAAGTTTGATTGCTGCTTCTTATTTAAGTTTGAACAATTCATTTGGATGGTCATGAAATCATGAAACTTATTTATCCTTTAAAAAACAAATTAAATTCAACTAAACATTTTTCTTGAACAATGTCTTTTCCATAGGTGTAGAGAAGTCGTTGAGAATAAAAAGGATAATCATTTGGAATTCAAGTTGGTTGAGGTAAGATTTAATCTTATTTCATACTCTAACTTTATGAATATGTATTATAATTTAAATTATCCATGGCCTATTCAACAAATGTGTACAATCTTTAAAGATTCTCTCATATATTTGTATAATGTTTGCAGGTTTGTAAATGGAATTTACTCGAATTAAATACAAGGAAATTTTTGTTTTGTTTAAAGAAAGCATCGAAAGATGGTTTGGTTTGGCTTGTCGAAGAGGCTATCGATGTTTTGGATAAATAATTATGGTTTTGTACTAGGGAGTCAAGTCATATGGTGTAATGTACAAGTTTCAACATGCTAAAATTAAGACAATTGATTAAGCCTTTAAAGTGGGGAGGTGAATTTATTTCCTTCGGTTTTCTAAATCATAAAATTTTCATTTCATTTCAAATGGATGTTACATTTGAGACAAATTTCTCTTTCTTTTGAATTTTGTCAATGTTTAGTTTATCGTATAGTAATTATCTTTAACTGCAACAATTTATTACGATTGTTGATGGAGAGGAAAAATAAAATTTGAGAATTGTTCCAAATGAATCCATGAAAAGGGATGAGTGTATTTGTTTTCCATGTTGACGAGTTGTTCCATTTTTAATTGTTGGAGAAAACTATGTTGGAAACAACAATTATGTAATCTTGCGAAATTAAACTCTCAAATTGAAACTAAACATATAACAATTCAAACCAACAATAAATCCGATGTCAAACATATGCAAGATAATTTGTTTTCAAACTTAAATGTTATCCACATATATACTTACTCACATATTGTTCAGTTGTTTACGTGTCCATGTGCAGAGAGGAGTGCCAAAATGGGTTGTCTTCTAGATAGGTCATGGAGTGGAGAGGTCTTTTCAGATTAGATTTTAGCGATTGAAAGAACAAATTGTGAAATTGTGACAAAACCCAAAATCCATAGTGAATTTTCTTTAGAGGAAGGATATGCCATACATAGATAGATCACCAATCATAGCCTATTTCCAATCATTTCCAATCGGGTGGGAATTTCCATAATTCCAGTCAGAGCAGCCATACATATCCATAATGTTCACAACAATTCTACTCAGCCCTTACAACTAGGATTCATAGTAGTAAGAGTCAAGGCACTTTCAGTGAAATTACTATGAGTTTCCAATTAAATATATCCAGGAAATCAAACACTAAGTTGTCACTCCTAACTTTCCTATCCCAATCAATATCTAACATGAACAATAACGTTAAGTGGAAATTGGGGATAGCTCCAGTAGGCACAAGAGATTCACCAGAATAAGAAACAACCCAAGGAGGAAGAAAGACCACACATCACTATCGCTCCATCCGCCAACTAGCATTAATCCCACCCAGTTGTTAAGCCCGCCTTTAAGTTAAGTTAAGGCCAACCACCCAGCCGTCGACCACCTTAGATTCCATCCTGATTGCATTGGAGGAAAGCAACATGTCTAATAATATTAAAAATAATTTATTACAATGGATCATAGAGTGGAAAAATAAAAATTGAGAATTGTTCCAAATAAATCCATGCATAGGTATGAGTCCATCTATTTTCCATGTTAATGAGTTGTTCTAGTTTTAATTTCTGGAGAAAACTATGTTGGAAACAACAATTATGAACAGTTTGCACAATTAAAATCTGAAATTGAAACTAAACATATAGAAATTCAAACCAACAATAAATCAACTGTCAAATATATGAAATATAATTTATTTTGTTTTAAGATTATTAAAGGGATTGTATAAATTACATCAATGGACCAAAAATTAATGAATAAAATTAAGAATTCCAAGGATTAAATTTCCCAAAAATCGTTTGAGTTTATAAGATTGCATTAAGGATTAAGGCTTTTCAAGATCCATCATCACGCTTCACATGGAGTAGGGCCATAGAGAATATAATAGTGGTTTCAGTGTTCCAAGAATCTGAGTAGCAAGTAATATGGTGACATCTTTAATTATGCTAAATACAATTCATTTGCATGTCTCACTATTTTCTAGCTTCTCGATTGTAGAATATTTTACAGGAAAGCATTGCAGTACAATGGAGTGCATATTATAGGAATTAGAGATATACGCCATGAATTGCTTGATGGAAATAGTAGGTGTGTGGTTTGACAACATGAACACTGAATATTTAGAATAATACACATATGTCGTCTATATAGATCCACCATTTACTTCCTCAATTTTTGGACCTCTTATAGTGGAGAGAACATCCCTGGAACCCATTTCCATAATCGTAACAAACTTGTAACAAATACAGTCTTCCCCGTAACAAACTTGTAACAAAAAATGTAAAATTTCCAATGCATGCAATTCCTATAGTGGGGAAATTAGAAGACCCAGTTATGGGTTCACTTAGCTCCATATGAGATAAATCAATAGTAGATACATTGTTCATTTTATGATCATCATATGGTTATTTTTCAGAGTTTGAAAAATAACAAATATTCATTAATGATAACAAACATGGAAAGCTTAATGGACTCAAGGATTAGGGAATACAATGCACATAGAAATTAATTACAATGGAAGTAATATTACATCATTCATGTGCCAGGGGTGGAAACAAATTTCTAGAATGACATCATCTTTGTCAACCGATAGAAACATCAATAATTATTTTATAAAAAATTCAAAATATATAAACAAAAATTTAACTAGATCAAAACATTATAAAATGAAAATTTATTTTCAATACAATGGAATTAATACATCTCACCGAATACTTTATGTCCAATGACATGTTGACAACCTGGTTTGTAGGTTGCTGGAAATATTACAAAGCAATCAACAGAAGGAAAAATTCCAACCAGAAAGGCTTCAAATCAATCCCATGCAGAGACGATTCTATCCCCGAGTTGTTTGGGATGACTGATTCCTATGGAGAAAAGGCCTCCACTGGCACAAAGGTTTGTCAGATCGATAAGATCTGCTATTAGGACAAGCGAGAAAAGATTCGAAGTAATTGATTCCTAGACTAATTGTTTAAGAAAACTTAAAAAGGCTAAATAACATATTTAAGATAGGGCACTTGAAAAATATAATAGGAAAAAGAAACTAATTACTCAATGTACATAAATGAAAATTAAGATTAATCTCTTTAACCAACTTTAAATAAATATTACATAGTCAAAATTGCAAAAGGTTTTTCCAAATATTACAGATGTAGAACGTGTCCAAGAGGAAATAGTAATTAACAAATCAGTATCAGAGATCAATGACTAATCATCAGCTGTGCGACAAATAATGTGAATCAAATAAAACATTTATTTAACACACATTCAATATGTCAATTTTGTAAGGAAAAATCAATATGTAAACCAACACATAAATAAATAAAAAACCAATAATTAGCATGCGAGGTAGTTGGAAGAAGGACTAAAATTCATTAAATACATTTAATGAACAACCACGAAACATAGCATAAAATGACTGTAATTTTATTAACTTGTAAAAAATTATAAAGTACAAAAATTACAAGCTTTCCTGGTATGCACTTGGCAGTCTGTTCTTCAGTTTATCCCCTAGGCTTAATCTCCAAAGTTCCTCCCTCTACTTGGGAAATAAGTTCGCTTTAAATAATATTACATATTTTTACAAAAAAAGAAATTTCCCAAGATGTGGGATTACAAAATAATGTAGTTTCAAGGTTTTCCAAGGGCGGAATGCCACTTGGCATCTAGGTCAATCAGATTATCAATGTCCTGATATTTTGCATGTTCTAGGTGTAATTTTGTCTTGCAAATTTGGGATGCAATATCCCTATTTTTGACTCTCTTCCACTCTCAGAGGTACACCTTTATTCTGACCATCGCAGCATGGGGTACCTCAATCCATCTTGTGATATCCCACATGGTGAGCTGGTTTATATCCTAGATCTTCTCCTTAGCTATATCAAAATTGCGTTCAATTTATTCCAATTTGAGCTTACGGGGAAGTGTCAGGTCAACCGGATCTAAGGATGGCATGTCCAAAAAATTGAGCAAGGTTTCAGCATCCAACCATCTACGTCTGAATTCCATCTTCCCATCTTTAATGGTGGCTTGTACTGCATCACATATGCTTTCCCAGGTCTCGATAGTGACTTCAATTTTACTGGTATGAAGTTTATCCATGATTGGAAAATCATGTGGTATGTCTCTGATATGTTTCTGCTAGTCCAATACATTGTTGAAGTCCTTAGCTGCTGCTCTTCTGCGAGTATTATGATCTTGCAGTACATCATATTTTCATTGTGTTTTATAGCTCCTGCATTTCACTAAAATATGTATACAAATTAGCCATAGTCTGATAAAGTTCATCATGGAACTTACATGCCAACTGCTTAAACTCCTTTGCTGTAAGTTTGGAGAAGGAAGAAGTAGTTGAAACTAGCTAAGATTCCTTGATTTGTTTCTCAAGGGTAGCAATCTTATCTTCCTATTGTTGATTGAGAACATCTAATTTCTCAAGCTGATGCTTGAGATAATCATTCTTTTTCTGCAACTTATTCAACTTCTCTTCATGCTCTTTCTTTAGAAGTTGGACTTCTTGTTTATGGTGTGCCTCAGCTGCTACCAAGTCCTATTTGGTCTTCTACAACTCTTGTTCTTTATCCAAAATATCTTTATTCAGCTGTGAAACTGAATCATAATTAGCTCTTGCAAAATCCCCCATGGAATTTGTTGTATCTAAATCCCCTTGTTTGATATCAAGGGAATCTGACTTCCAGACGACTTGATTGAGAGTGTGCACTTGTTTGATTGTGCCTTCCCTCATCCTATTACTTCCATTTTTCATCATTTATTTGTCCTTCTTGCTCCAAAAATATTTTCCTAAAGAGACCACAACATCCTCACCAAAATTTGCCATCCCTTCAGAAGCTGAGATGGAATCTTGTTGGGGAGTGACTAGGGGATTGGGTTGGTATTGGGAAACTAGAATTTCCACACTGATGGGTATAATAATCATGGAATAAGTGGGGAAAATAGGTGCAAGAGATGAGGAAGAAGTGAGGATAGGAGTATGAAATAGGGGAGAAGGAATTGTAGGAACATAAGGAATGTTTATTTGAGGAAGGTAAGAAGGAAGGGATGTAGGTGTAAAGTGAGGTGGTAAGGGGGTGGAAAGAATAGATGGAGTAAGGGGAGAAGTAGAACTAGGTACATCAATTAGTACCATAGGAGTTAGTAGTAGCTTCAATAATTGGGGATAAATTTAATTCAGAAAAAGAAAATTGAGAAAATGATGAATCAAAAATATTTTCAGACATCTGGGTGCTGAGAATAGAAGATGTAATGGAGGTAAGTATTTTACAGGGCATGTAGAAGGCCCAATTTCTTCCTCCAAGTCACTATGAATCTCATGAATTTCAATTTCATCTTGTGGCAGAGGTTATACCTACTGAATTGGAGGGATCTGCATGGGAAGTTGCTATTGAGGAGCAAGTTGAGCTGGTGGTGCTGGATGTTCTTCCCTGGGTACTTCCTAAGCTATTTGCTGTGGGTAAGCATCTAGTGCTTCTTGTATCTGTAGCTATTGAATAACAAGATGAGTTTTTTTCTTCTTGGGTTTAGGTTCAACCTCTTTTGTTTCCGTCTGCAACTGAGAACTGGTATTCTCAATATTTCTCTTGAACTTTGCCCCTTTGTGAAGGTTCTCCAACATCTGTGAAGGCTGGGTTATTACAGGAGTCTCCAAAACAACCTTACCTTTATCCTTTGACTGAGTAGCAAGGGCCATAGATCAAGAGCTTGATGCTTTATCTTTTGCTTCCTTCTTCATGTTATGCCTCTAAAGGTTCTCCTCTATGGCCAACTTTACCTTTATAAAGTGGAGGAAAGAATCCTTGAGGTCCTTTTGATACTTGAAGATATGAGCTTTCAAATTTGGATCAGCAATATTGCTCAATGCTTCTTGAAAATCCATAGCTTCTCTGTAAATAGAATCATCGGGCTCATCCTCATGAGCATACTGAAATTTAGCATGTTCTTGTACAAAGAGGCTGGCCATATATTCTTTGGGGTCATGCATTATTTTAGGGGCTTCCCCTAGGTTCATATTAGCAATCCCTTTACCCAGCATGGTTGCATGGGTGGAAGTCTGCAGAACAAGAGAACCTAAGTTCAATGGAAATTTAGGCCAAGCCTTTCTTTTATGCTGTGCAAGTTTGGGATAAACCTCATTAATAATAGTCTGAAAGGACACTTCTTGTAATACCATGAGATCTGGAACTATCTTCCATGAGATCTGGAACTATCCTTGGAAGCAGATGGACTGTGTTACTGCTCCATATTTGGATATAGGAGAAATACTCTCCAAAATACCAATCACCGTGTAATGCAATCAATGCTCTGGCTCTCTTAGAAAATGCCGAAGCATCTGCCTTGAAAATTTTGTAATATATTGACCCAAGGAACAGGTCACAGATTTCATAAACTCAAGAGATGAAGTTGTCTTGCGACACATCTGAACAATAAATGTGTGCTGGCATGGAATTTTTATTCCAAATCCAACTTAAGGCTGGAAAAGCAAAATTTGTAGAGAACACATCCATTACATAACCTGACATGTAAAATGATGGCTTCCTGGTGGTCGGGATCTTCTGTTATTTCTCAATCTCTCCCTTCAGATTCACATATAGAATCCGTGCCCAATTAAAGGACTCTCCTGTAAGAAAAATATGATGGGCTACTGGAACCCATTCAGCTTTGAGCAATGAACGATTTGCTAAACCATACAAACGAAAAAACATGACCACAAGCAATGAGAAAGGTTCCCTAAACTAGGAAATGGGATAAGAATTGGTTTGTTTGGGAACATACTCAGTTGGGTTTTCCATCCAATATTTTACCACCTCCTTGTAGTTGAACCAGGAAATGGCTTCATCGAGAAATTTGGAGCTCAGAAGTTGTTTGAGAGGTCAAGTGCATAAGCATTAGCAAAAATGTTAGAATGAAAGGAGACCAAAAGGGTATGAACATGGTCATCAAAGGTGCATTCGTTAGGGTTTGCATTTTCCAATGCCCACTTATCTGGGTTCATGTATGGCATGAAAGGAGGTCGTACAAAAATGTGGTGGAGCTGGGAACTCCTGATTCTTGCATATGCAGGCTGGTCATGGCGCATTGTTAAGAAATTTTCATTGTAAAAAATGGCATAAATCCTTGACCGGTCAAGATGGAGGTTTTCAAAGACATGGCCACTAGTATCAAGGAATAATCCAACGTTGGGATCTTTTCTCTTCTGCTCCTATAGAGTTGTTTTTGACCCGGTGTTTCTAGATATGGTAGACGTCATTTCTAATTGAAATTTAGAAATCATGGTTAAGAGGCAACTACATATTAGAAGTGACGGAAAAAGCGACCGTGAAGGGAAAATACTTATCAGTAGGAAGCTTTGAGAACCAGAAAATTTGTGAGCTTGAGAGAGGAAAATCCACAGTAAAGATATTCAAGTGCAGTAAAAACATAAGTGAAATGGTAAAAACTTCATAAATTCAAATAGATTAAATAACCCAAAACTCAATGGAAAAATAAATCTAGGTCATAGATCTGGCATAAACGAACGACTGAGATCGAGGCGAGAAAATAAAATGCGGGAGTGAAAAAGTGAGAAAGCTTTGGATTTTTCCTAGTTCTTCCTTTTGCAATCTGCCTTCGAAAAGTGGAAGTCGAAAACAAAAATATTGACCAAGAAAAATTATTAAAGTTTCACATTCCGCATAGGCGAAAAGTGGAAATGGAAAAAATGAAAAAAACAAAAAGTGCAAAAAATGACTTTTTCGGCTTTCGCAATCTGCCTGATTGGAAAGTAGAAGTCGGAAACAAAATACAAAGTTTTATTGAAAAAAAGGAATTTCCACCTTCCACAATCCGCCTTTGTAGAATGCGGGTTGTGGAAAAACAACTTTGTATTGAAAGAAAAATGAAAATCCTACAATCCACTTTTGTAGGTTGCGGGATGCGGGAAAATGATTTCCGGTAAATCTCCAAAAAAAGGATTTTCATAATCCTCCTTTGCAGAATGCGGGTTGCATGAACATAAAAACAACACTTATAAAGGAAAAAGGTGCTTCTGAAATCCGCAAAACAAAAAAAACAAGGATTGTGAGGAAATTTTATTAAGTCCAAAACACTATACTTACAGTTTAAGAATTCCCACAAGAAGATCATGTCTTCAAAAGTCAATTTAAAGATTAAGGGGCTCCCATTTTAAATGTATTAAAATGGGATATGTTGCTTCCAGCAGCAAATGGTGACTCATTGGGTGAAGTAATTATCTCTGTGCAGTTCTACATAAGATACTTTCAAAGGAGATATATGAGTGTAAAAAGATTTTTAGTTCACAATCAAACAATAAACTCAAGGGAACACAACCAGGCCTAGCATACCCATAAATATCATTGTCATCTCACAATTACACAATCACTGATAGTGATACTCAATCAAATGATCAAGTCTTAAAAGTAATAAGCTATCCTTGCAAGCAGGATGTTAGTAATGAAGGCAGTTTTAGATAAGCTTCTAATTAAAACCTTGAATCTATGTCATGATCTTCAAACCATTAATCACCTTGGATATAGATTTTATTTGGAATATATACAACATTTTTTCTCCCTTTTCTTTTATTTTTTATTTTTTTTATTATAAAATGCAACTTAGTTGCAACAAGATCGCTGCCATGGTAAGGAACAATGCCACACACAGGTCTTACTTGGAAATTGAACAAGCTAGCTCCGTCAAGAGCCTCCTTGTCTTTTGAATTTTACACCAAAAGAAATTACCATGGCCTAGTAACCACCTATATGTAATTTTAGTCCAAGTAAGATCCATGAACATAGTTAGGCTGGGTTGTGATAATACCCCCTGTCCTTGAATATAACAAGCTGTATATTAAAATGACAGAAAATAATTTACAAAATGCAAGCTACAAGCCATTACCCTAGCTTGGGAACCAAATGATAGTAATGTCATTCACTAAACATGTCTATGAACATGATAGGATAGCTTGTGATAAGACCCCCTACCTTGCAGCTTACACTTATTAGGGTGATTTTATTAATTCCAAGGCGATCAAGGTGAGATTAAAAAATAATGCAAATTAAATAAGTTTCTATAGGTATCCTACCAACAGTCACTAAAACACCCGAGAAGAATACAAGAGTACTCCAAAAAATCAACCATCATTATGAGGATAAGTAAAGATAGTGATGATTAGAACTAAATATTCATTGTGAAAAAGTCAACATATATTATGGATGGCATTCTCATAAAGACATTGATCTAGGTATAAACCAAATGGAATTTTCTTGGCATATCCAAATTAAAATTCCTTATTTAAAATGTTCTAGGGATAAACCACTTTACCAAATGCAACTAGCTATTGTAAGTATACAATATTTTGTAAGGAAAAGAAACAATCAAACAATCAAACCAAACAAAAAGAACTAAAAGAAAATCAATCAAAACCACACCTTATATACAGGGAGGTAAAACTTAGCTTAAGAAAAATACTTCTTGAGGCTGGATATTCGTTGGATAAGCCTCAGAGAGACCCTCCAACGTCTGTAAGCAGATAGTACCAGGGCCAAGATTTTCTGTAACAATGAATGGCCCTAACCACAGATGTTGAAAGTTGGTATAGTCTCGTTTGTCTTTGTGGCATTTGTCCCACTTAAGTACCAGATACCCAATCCGAAACTAGCGACTGGTGGAAGACTTATCATCAAACCATATTTTCACCATTTGTTGGTGGTGATATAGCTTGTTCCTAGATTTATCCCTCTCCTCTTCTAGCTTAAGAAGAGTGTCGATTCAATCTTAGAGAGGGGAGGACTCATCATCTTGTGAACAAGATTGTGCAATGTGTAGTGATGGGAGAACAATATTCAATGGTAAGACAGACTCTTTTCCATAAAATAGGCAGTAGGGAGAATTTCCAATAGCAACATTAGGAGTAATTCGGTCTGCTCATAATGCATTAAAAATATTTGTATGCTAATCTATGTGGTTTTCAACCACAGTTTTCAACCACAGTTTTCTTCAATATATTGATCAAATTTTTATTTGAAGATTCGGCCAAACCATTACTTTGTGGGTAATAATTAGCAGAATACTTCACTTTAATCCCCTTTTCAAGGGCATACTGAGTAACATCAATTGAATTAAAGTAGGAGGCATTGCAAAAAATCAAAGATTCGGGAACTCCAAACTTGGTAAGAATGTTACTCTCCAAAAAGGATATAACTGAGCTAGTATTGGAAACCTTTAGAGGGATTGATTCTACCCATCGAGTGCAATAATATGTTGTAGTCAAAATGTATTTATGCTGCAATACAAAGGGGCAAGTAATTGGTCTGAGAAAATCCAATCCCCATTGTTGAAATGGATACTAGACAGTGACAGGTTGAAGGGAAAAGACTAACTTCTTCAATTTTCCAGCACATCTTTGGCAAGGCTCACAGTTTCTGACAAGGTTATATGCATCTATAAATAATTTGGGCCAATAATACCCCGATCTTAATTCTTTGTGGGTTGTAGTTTCTCCTAAGAAGTTTCCACCTATAGGTCATGCATGCATATCAACCAAAATTTTATTAGCATATGGTCTTTCAAGGAACCCGAGAAAGACACCATCATAATTTTTGCAAAAAAACACATTATCAATGAATTAATAAGGTATTTCTTTCAGTCTCAAATTCCTACACTTTTTGAAGTTGAGGGTTGGAGGGGAATGCCCATGAGTAAGATAAAATTTAACATCATCATATCATTCCAATGACGTAGCAGAAATAACATCAATAGCGTCAGCAAACATATCTTCCTCATGAATGCATTGTCGTTCCTGCTTTGGGATATTTGATTGGGGTGCCAGTAAACATAAGACCTTACCTTTGACCATCTTAGCGGGATTTATCTCCAAATAGTACTCTTGGAGTGCAATCATCCAGTGAGATATGTTCTCTCCTATATCCTTTTGGATCAATACGTTTCTTATAGCTACGTATGGGATGATCACCTTTGTATTTGACTTCAACAAATAGGGCCTGAAATGATTCAAAGATTTATAACTAGTATAAGCTTGCTTTTCCACCTGTGTATAATTTAATTCGGCCCCTTTGAATGTATAACTCATGAAATAAATTGTGATATCTATGCCCTCTTCAATTTTTTGAGTAAGCATGGCAGCATAAGATACATCAGTAGCAAAAGTATATAAAATGAAATCTTTTGAAAAATTAGGAGGCATCAATGAAGGAGCCTCCATTATATCCTTATTGATGTTCTTGAATGCATCCTTTTGGATGTCAGACCACTTAAACACAACATGTTTCTTAACCATGTCCTGAAGTGGTCTAACAATTTGTGCAAAATTGGGAACAAATATCCTGACAAAATTAATCTTCCCAAGAAAATATGCATAGCCTTCTTTGATTTAGGGAGACCGATTTTTGCAATTGCTTCATTTCTCTCCAGGTCAATTATTATTCCATCCTTTGAAACAATAAATCCCATAATTTTCCCTTCTGTGACTACAAAGACCAATTTTTTTGGGTTCAAATAAATACCATACTTCCTACATCTATAAAAAAACGTTCCTTGATGCTAATAAATGATCAAGCTGTTTTTTAGAAAAAATAGTTATATCATCTAAATAAACAATGATAGAGTTCTGTATCAAACCTCTGTGTTACAGAGAGAAAATTGCTATGGCTTGGGGGTACCTCAATAGACCTTATGACACCAGAAATCAATCTTTCCCAATATGCAAGAACAATAAGAAAATCTAACACTAAGGGATATCAAATAGTACCTCATTCCGGATGGTTGAAGTAGATTCCCATTGAGCTTTTCCAATGCAATTGCAATTATAATTTTCTCTCAACAACAACAAACAAAGTAAGCATGATATATATAAATGTGTTAGAGCCATTCTAGCATATATAATAAAACATGTATAAGCAATTAAACACATCCATGTATTCAATGTTTGTATTCAAAATGCACATTAATTGGACAGGAAAAGATATTTCTATTAATAAAACATAGATACTATAGTGACAAACTTTGTCGGCACTTCTGTGAACCGGAGAAACCGAGTCCTTGACCTGGGCCTCCACCACTTCAATCCTCGATTTCTTGATAGAAAGCTCACAAAGAAAAGACAAGCTTGGGAAGAACATTATGTGTTCCAAGGGACAAAGGGATGCAGACTCAAGTATAAGCAAATATGAGGCAACAATGGACTATAGTTTTTTTTCTCTTTAATTTATCCCCTTCAATGTATCCAAGGGGTTCCTTATATAGAACTCCAAAGAGGTAATGGAGGGTCAAATCCGAGCGTTCTCAAGGAATTTGGAAGGCCAAGAGTCAAGTTATTCGGACTCATATGATGAAAACTCCAAAAATATTTGGACTTATGCACACATCCCGATGTATGAGTGTTTGAGGACAAAAGTCATGGGTACACGCAAGTATAGATTTAAAAGACACATACAACAATAAACATGTGTTTTTAGGAATGATATTGAAACATCAAAGTATAATATAAGTACATGGGGTATAAGGAGACTGCAGAGGGATAGGGAAGGCCATAAATGTGTGATCTACCTGGTGTGGTAAAATCATCTATAACAGATGCTCCCTAATGTGTGAGCTCAGAGGGGTAACATGATGGCCGGAATACATTATAAAATCCATCCCAGAAGTGGAGTAATGAAGACCCAGGTCGAAGAACTAGCCACTCATCAGTATGATACAATGATAAATCTTTGCATGTGACTGCAAATACATGTAGAAGTCCCGAATACATAAGATTACAATGGCCACGAATAGGAATGATATACAAAGTGTCATGTGTGGTCATCACCACATACAATATACAATGGATCAAAATATCCATAATGAATGAAGATATCTGATATACACTAGAAATACTGGAATCATGATCACGAGAGATGAAATCTCATGAATATTGGCACGATCAAGGATGTAGCATATATGGAATTCCACCAAGCTAGAAGGTCTTCTATGCAAACCGCTACGAGTACATGTCCTACTATGCGAATATATGTGCCAAGGTAGAACATAGTATTCCATCGTCTAATTATCGGTCATTGATGTATGCCATTAATAGATGCGAGATAACCTACCCATAATGAAAAATGGGAATCAAGGTACAGAGTGCAATCTAACAAGTGTGAATAGATGTGTTGAGGTCGAACACTTGGAAGAATCCATCGATCAGGGGACATTGATGTATTCCCAAAACTATCGATGGTGAGAGAACCTACCACTGATGACTGTAAGTCTCAAGGAACTCAAATTACTCTAGAATCCTATTCCATAATAAATGATCTGATGTCGATGGAATGGAATCCGCCGGAAGGAGGGAATTAAGGCATCCCCCATCAACCAACACGAGGTACTCAACAAAACTATATAATGTGGAAGAAATCAACAAACAAGATGTGCATGAACCAATAATAGTACCGGGAATGACCGACATGCAAAGTCAAGATAACTGAGGAATGGTCGACTCAAGATTCAACTTCCTTCGAACAAGAGCATAAGGAAAATGATGACTGAAGGTAGGCATCATGGACTTGATATGAAAACTGGGACATCTCTCACTAATACATTTGGATGGATTTTCCCACGAAATACTTCCATGTTTTGAACATTCCTGGACTAATACTTCATTTTTTTTTTCATGGCGGAAAAACTGTGGCAATATCGACGTTTTTAATTTTCAATGAACTTTCGTCTCTATATCGACGATATATGGCTATCTTTGCAGATCCACAAAACCAATGCCAGCTTTCAAAGGCTGTTTACGCACGGGTGAAGTTGTAATTAATGACATTAATAGCTCTTGGCTGTCTATGCGCTGGTCAAGTTGTAATGGCTTTAATAATTATCCTTGCTGAGTTAGAGCAGGATTCTCTTTTTGACGAAGCTTCACAACTCTACTTAGATTTAAAATTTTATTTTGTGTTACAAATCTGTTGGGTTTGGGTGAAGGGGTACCTGTCTGAAAGAAGTCTTTTATTTATAAAAATGATCAACAAGTTGCATCAGCTGCTTCCCAATCCTTCTCTGACAAGTGCGCAAAGTGTCTCTGGAGTCTCCAGGCTAAAAACTCAATCCTTCCATAATTGAAAGCGTAATGTGAGAATGCGCATGGAATCATTCGTCTGTTGTACCGCCCGACTCATGCATTTTCAGCACATTTTCTATACTTGTGATTGATTGAGTGCGGATTGATCTTGGATATCTTTATCAACCATATCCAAAACTATAGAGATCAGTCATACTCTGCAACAATCATCTGGCCGTAAATTCATAAAAGGTAAACATCCATCCTTTTTTGGGGGATACAAACTAACATTGAGGCCCAAAATAATAGTTGTATTCTTTGGGTCATGTACCTTACGAATGAATTTAACAACCCTGCAACTTCCTCCTTTTATTTAAACCAGAGTAATTGAAACAAGAGGGTCCAGTCAACAATGAATCTAGCTAATTCTTTTTTTATATATACCCTATGCTTCACTAAGTTATTGTTCATTGAGATAGTGTTAATCGCTTTCCATAGTAGAAGGACAACTTTCATTTGGACCATTTGGGCCACCTAGTGTTCCAATGCCCAAACTATCAAGCTCTCCTTGTGAGTAAATCAAAGGCCACTTCACAACACTTGTTGGCATCAATGAAAACTTCAGTCTGTTAGACACAATGCTCACCGAGATGGGGGGGGGGTGAATCAGTGAGCTAAGGCTTCAACTCAATTTCAACTTTTTCTACCAATCTTATATAATTATTTCACAATTTCTTCAACAACATATTTATCAAAGAACAATATCAACTAGGAACATGTCATTCATCAATTAAACACAACACTATCAAGACGTTGCACAAGGGACACAAGATAGAGTTTTGTAATCTTTATATAAGTGGAGACTTCAATATCCAATATGGGATACAACACATAAGATGGCACCACCCACCAGAATGGTTCAGTCAGCTACAACTGACTGGGATGCTACAACATCCAAACAAGCTTCAACTTGTCAAAAGACCAATAAGTCTTTCCCCAACTCCACCCAACCTCCCTATACAAATTTCAGATTACAAATTACAATTGATAGATCGCACTCTTCCAAAGTTTTCCACAGGCACACACATCAAAAATACAATTCAAAAATTATTCATTCTGTACTCATCAAGTCATTCAACATACAACATACTGCAGCCCTGTCTCAACTCTGTCCATACACCATTAGTATATTGTCTTCAGTACTGTCCACATCAACATATAGGCTTCCAAACTGTTTAATTCAACACTTAGATCATGTGATCACCATAAGGAAACCTACAAGCATGGCTAGATAGCCATTTCAACAATGAACAAGACCATATCACAAGATAAATCTGTTGACACACACACAACCTCTGGCAAGAATTTTAAAATAGCTTCTCCACCTCTTTTGAACATCAAAACATATTTCTTCCCATTTTGGCAGACTCCTATTTCACACATGTGAACACTCTATGGAGACCTGAAGTCATGAGAAGATGGACAACTTACCAAAGAATGGATCCATGACATTTGATAAATTTACTTGCACAAAGATAGCCCTTGGAGGGAATTTCCAACTGACCTCTCAAACTCCTGTTTTTAACACTTGGCCAAATTTGTTTTGTTCTCACTATGCAAAATATTATTTTTCCTATTTTTGGCAGATTGATATTTTGCATATGAGACCATGATAAGACAACTTGAAGGTATAGATGGATAGTCCATTCACCAAGTAACATGCCTATGCCACCTGATGAATTTTATCATCAAAATAACCCCTCCTTGCAGGCATTTCAAAATGCCTTTTCAATTTCCTGAATCTAACACAACCAATTTTCTTGTGTTTTAAAATGCAAAATAATATTTTTCTTACATTTGGCAGATTTATATCTTTGTCATAAAACACTCCACAAGATAACTGAGGCCATGGTTAGATGCACCCATCCACAAGCTATAGCTTAAAACTTTCATATTATTTTTCTCATCATCCTATGAGATAGGGCGGGCATTTCCTTAAGGCCACTGAGGTAGTTTTTCCAGTACTGGAATAGTGCAAAATAGCCTGAAACTCTGTTTTGGAAGACCATTATCTTTGTCATAAAACATATTCTTTGATAACTGAGACCATGGTGAGATATCCTCTTCAACAAGCCGTAGGATGATAGATTCAGATAATTTTTATCATACACCTATAAGGTACGACGGGCATTTTCCCAAGGCCACATGAGCCATTTTTTCCAACACTTTTAGACAATTTTCTTTGTTTGGTCCAATCTGCTTGAAACACTGTTTTGCAGGTTCATAACTTCTTCCTTAGATACTTCCAAGACAATATGAAGACATGGTCAAGTAAGCCAAATATCAATCTACAAGACCCGCATATGGTGTGGGCATTTTCTTCAACACACAATTTGTGGCAGGAATTTTCTTAAGGATACCTGAGCCAGTTTTCCAACACTTCGTCATTTTCCTGTTTTTCACCAAATTAACATATTTTTCCAAAATGATTGTCATTAATGTTGTCATCAATGACAATCCTATTCATGATAGTCTTCATGTTTTTAATTATAGAAATTGGTATATAATATACTGCATTTAGAAATATACTTATATCTAATGTATTTGACAAGTTATTGTTTGGTATGGTGTAGGTAAGACAATTACTTGTCACTACAAGGATTTTTCACTATGAATGAAAATGCAAGGAAGCTTGCTCAGTTTAGAGCAGCATTAGAGGCGAGGGGAGATGGAAAATGTTATTTCCCTTGCTCTGATTGTAGGGGCTTGCAAAGAAGAAGAATTTTAAGAACGACAGCTGAAAGACATTGTAGGTAGAAGGGGCAGGTCAAAGGGGGCTATGAATATCGTCCCTTGGTAAGAGGTTATTCAATTTTTAATGTATTCTCTGTAATAGTCATCATGTCATGAATTTCAGTAAAATGTCTTATCGTTTTATTATATATTCTATACACACTAATTTTACTATGTTGTTTGTAAATATATAGACAATGCCTTGAAAATGTCCCCTTCCAGAGATTTATTTGCCAAGTACTAGCAGAAATACTCATTTACAGGGTGACGAACATCTAGATCAGAATATTGAAGCTGATCAAGTTCTTAATGATGATATGGATGGAGATAACGTTAGTGATTCAAATCAGGAAGATGAGATACATAGATTGATCCAAGACACATTTGCTCCAATGGATGAGGAGAACCAGGATGATAGTCATGATATTGATTCTCTACTCGAGAAGGAAATCCAACCTCTTTGTGAAGGCTCAAAAACAAATCTTTGATCTGCTATATTGTTGTTAGTGAACTTGAAGGTTTTGAATGGTTTATCAAACACATGTCTCACACAGATACTAAGGTATGTAGTTTGTTAATTATTTATGTCTGCATGTTCACATGTACATAAAGGGTTTCCTTTTTTCCTATATTGCTATTGTTATCTAATTTGTAAAGTGTGGATGCGATATTGATGATTAATATTGTTTACATTGACTTATTCTTTTGAATTTTGTAGATTGTTAGGTGAATTTATATTACGAATGTCAACTATTTTACGACACACATATCGAGAGATATATGTGATTATGAAAGAATTTGGAATGGAGTATCAAGCTATTGATGCATGTCCTAATGATAATATCATATACTATTGACAATATGCATTAGAAAATGAATTCCTACAATGTCAAACAAGTAGGTATAGAACCGATAAACTGACAAAAAAGGTGCCCCACAAAGTTCTTCATTATATTCTGATAATTCCACGTCTCCAGTGGTTGTTCAGGTGTCAAAGTATAGCACAATTTATGGATTTCCATGCAAAGAACATAAGTCAAGATGATGTTCTTCAAATGCCTATAGATGGGTCTGCATTTAGGTGCATCGAAGAAAAGTGGCCAATTTTCAAAGAAGAACCTCGTAATGTTAAACTTTCATTGGTAGCTGATGGTGTCAATCCATTTCGAGAGCTTCGTTCTACCTACTCAGTGTGGCCTGTTCTTGTTATAAACAATAACCTTCCTCATTGGATGTCAGTCAAGAGAGAGCACACAATGTTGGTAATGATTGTTCCAGGTATTTAATTAATTTGTATTTTTTTACTTGAAAGTCTGATCACTAAATATTTCATTTCTTTGTTTCGTGCATGATAATTATGTCCTTTATATATAACGACATATAGCTAAATATAATTAATCATGTATGTTGGACCAATTAGGTAAGTACCATGTTAAAGATATGAACGTATATATTGAGCCTCTTATCAATGAGTTGTTGAAGTTATGGGCTGGTGTCACTATGAATGACCTCTCTAGATCAATAGGACAAAGACGATTTCAATTCCATGGAATACTTGGATGGACAATTCATGATGCTCCCAGGTTAACACATTTTTGTGGTATATTGTTACTTTCTTTTGTTCTTTAATATTATATATATCTATTGAAAATATCATGCATTATTTTAACTGGTAATTCTAATTCACTACACTAATTCATATATCTTGTAGGTCTTCAAACAAAGGGTAAATTTGCATGTCCAGCTTGTGGTCCTAGGATAAAATCTCGTCGTTCAAGGATTTTAGCAAAGGAAATGTTTGATGAGTATAGGCAATTTCTGCCTAAGAACCATAGTTATCGAACTACAGACAAAGAAAAATTCAATGGTAAAGAAGAGAATGGAAAAAAACCACGAAGAATGACACCTCACCTATGGAATTTGGAATATAATAGAAATCGTCAATGTATGCCAAATTATTTATGTATTGTTGGACACTGTTGAGTATGGTTGTCATTGATGTCAAAGGGGGTCATTAATGACAAAATAAGTGTTGATATTGCATGTGTGATGAGGTTGAAAAAAACATGTTGGTGTCCTAATGTCTCATGATGTCATTGTTACATTCTGGTAGTAGTTGGTAATGATATGATAATTTGGGGATTTTGACCAAGTGTTGAAAAACTTCTCTAAAGCAACTGCCTTATGAAAATGAACACCATAATTCATAAGAATAATAAAATGCCCTCCATAAATTGCCATCCCATATTTTGTTGAAATATCTATCTGACCATGGCCCTAGTTCTCAGAAAAAATCCTTGAAGGAGAAGATACAGGTCTCCCAAAAGAAGGATTTTTGGTCAAATTAGTCAGCATTGCTCTAAGGAAATGCCTGCCATAATTTCTGGGTTGAAGAAAATGACCGCACAACCTGGTCATCCTGTAGGTGTATTTTTTTATACCTGACCATGTTCTCACATTGGTTTCATAATGATTGAGGAAGAAGATATGGATCTGCCAAAACAGGGGTTTTAGGCCGCCTTACACCAAAGTTCAGTAAAATGCCCGCCTAAGGCAAATGAAGATGAGGCTGGGAGTGAAAACAGAATAGGTATGCTTAGTAAAGTGTAATACATCATCTAGTAGCTTTAGTTCAGGTTTTGGGTGAAATGGAAAATCCACCTTAGGTTTTGGACAAATTGTCCAAGTATGGAATTATTGGTAAAATCTGCGTAAGTGGCCTCAAGGAAATGCGTGCCACTTCTCATAAGATGATGAGAAAAATTATCAAAAAACGATAGGCTCTGTTATGCTGGTTGGTGCATACAACCATGGTTTCATATTTCCCAAAGAGACTTTGCAGAGGAAGATATCAATTTGCCAAAAAGTGCCTCTCACCTTCATTTGCACTATCCCAGTAAAATGCCCGCCAAGGTTAGATGATGAGGTTTCAGGAGAGAATATTGGCATGGTTGAGCCAGTATGATGTTCCTCACATTTTGGATGTCTCACTCTCCAAGTTTTATGAAAAAAATAAAATCACCTTGGTGACTTAGGGTTTGAAGAGATTTGTCGAAGTGTCAATAAGCAGTTTGGAAGGCCACTTTGAAAATGCCTGCCAGATGTGTCAATAGGTTCATCAATTGGCATGGATTTGTTCTTTGTTGAAATGGATATCCATCCATACTTTTAGACTGACTTACAATGGTCACATATTAAAAATATCAATCTTCCAAAAGTAGGAAAAATACTATTTTGACTACTTTTTAATACTTAGTCAATTTCCAAAGTTTCACAAAGTTGCCATATTTTTCTAGAATGATGTCAGATTACAACACTAATTTTCTGATAGCACTAGAACACCATTATGTGTCTTTCCAGACTCACTATACATGCACATCATCATACTTTCCATGTCATTACTTCCTTTGTCTTTCCTTTGTCTTTCACTGAGTTTACCCTGCTATCATATCTTTGGTTATCCTTTTGTCATTAACTAAAATCCTTTGACATCAATGACAATCACATTCAACTTGTATCATATATTATATAAATCTTTGTTTTTTTTAGTGAATTATGTTCAGCACGGTATGTACCTATACTGATTAATTAATGTTAATTTGATTTTGTTGATGTTTCATGAATGGCGTTAAGGCACGAGTGGGATTCCACGAGGAACGAAAATTTACCCAATGCAATACAATAGGTTGCCATACTACAAGCACCTACAAATAGTTCATTTGTTTGATACAATGCATATTGGGAAGAACATAACATAATTGTTATGGTGAATATTAGATGGAAGGACTGACAAAGAAAGAATTGGAAAGATTTGTAGTGACATCCAAGAAGCTAATCACGTGTTGAAAAGTGTGATCATTAATTCTAATGGTGATGGCCGTCAACACAATATTAGTCTTCCTTGGTGCTTGACAGAGCAATAGAGCAATATTGTAAAAGAGGTTATAAAAAAATCAGGTTTCTGACGGGGTTTTCATCTAACATAAAGAATATCTTAACGAAAAAAGGTGATTTTGGTGGAGTTAAAACACATGACTGGCCTACATTCATTAAGGTAATTGTGAGTTTTTAATATATTTCCTTATTGGTATGCACTATTTTATTGATTTTATTCTCTTATTTGGAAATAAATAATAATTATGTGTTTTTTGATACAGTATGTTCTACCTTTATCTCTCCCAGACGAATTTGACAACAACATAAAACAAATTATTTATGTTCTTCGAAAATACATGAGGTAAGTAATTAATGTTTTATATGGAAAATGTACTTGGTCCGTGATTTTCCGCGGAATGTATTGACATATTATGTTTTGCCCGCAAATTATATATATGGCTTGATATTATTGTATTGCATCATTTGTAGGTGGCTTTCCTCAAAAGAAATCCATAAAGAAGATATAAGGTATTGGAAGAGATAAATTCCCCGACTAATGTGTGAAATGCAACAGTATCTACCCCCAGCATTTTTCAACGCACAAGAACACTACCTCATACACCAAGTTGAGGAGATTGAATTATGTGGACCGGTACACACAAGGTTGATGTGGATGGTGGAGAGGAAGTTGAAGTCGTTGAAGGATCTTGTTAGACAAAGAGCACGTCCTGAGGGTTCTATGGTTGAGGGATATATGGGATATCAATGCATGGTGTATATTAGTGAATATCTACCTAAATTAGCAGAAAATATGAATGTGCCTCGCATTTGGCATCTCAACTCCATCCACAAATTTGAAGGGGAGGTCCTATTGGGGAAAGGTACAATGAGGCCTGTGAAAGGTAATTATTAGATTTTGTGGAATTAATATATCATGTATTTTTCCAATTTTATTTTATCATATTGATTTGTTATTTTTTTATTAATCCCACATATTCAGTTGTATTAAACTATGCATGTAATGATATCTAATTAATGATAGTGAATTGTTATTTTTTCATATAGTTTCTCGAGTGTGGGATACTTTACATTTATACATTGCAAACAACCTTGATTGGATGGAGCATTGGATAGAATATTGTGAAGAATGCTTTGGTAGGTTATCATGGGAAGGTGTCAATGAGATGATTAAAACAGCTCATCATCATCGAGATTGATTTCTTGATCTTATGTCGCAAAGGGAAGTTGAATTAGCCTATGGTTTAAAAGATAAAAAGGCAAGTTAATTGTTTACCCTCATTTTTCTAGTTAATTCCCATTTTTTCAATGTATTTAGTTTGTTTAAGTTTTCAAATATATTTTCTAAGTTCTATATGACGTTTATTAATTCACAATGTATTTTTTACTTGTTGTCAATGTTGTAGTTGAAACATCACAAGGCTATGTGGTGTAATGGTCGTAAATTTTGTATCAAAATGTTGGATGATAAGATGAAAACCTCAGATTGCGGGATAACTGCAGTGTTTAAGGTCACTATTGTTTCCACTAGAAGCGATAGACATCCAGAAGAAACTAAGAATAGGTACTATGGGAATTTGGAGGACATAATTGAGTGTGATTTTAATTCCTTTAAAATAGGTTTGTTTGAGGTGAAGTGGTACAGGATACAAATGCATGAACGTGATCTTGAAATAATTGTTATTGATCATGCTAATGGATTTACCATGGTTAATACAAGGGAATTTGAACTAGGTACATAGCCTTATGTTCTTCCAAGTCAATCCGAGCAAGTCTTTTACTCAGAGGTACCAGGTGATGCATGTTGATCATACATTGTTAGATATGATCCAAGAGGAAGACTAGTAATGTATAATCATGTAGATGATGAATATAATCGCGAAGAAGAAGAAGATGATGATGATTCAGATCAGGAGTAGGTGGCTGCAGTCTATGTGTTAGATGAAGAAGTTGAAGAGGTTGATCATCCAAATCTATTAGACTATGATCTCATTGACGATGTAGATGACTATATTAGTGAAGATGCCATTGATGATGATGTTGATGTGAATGAGCCTTTCATGAATATGTATTCTAAACTAGATCCTGATACAGATGTTGAGCTGGATGAAGAAGAAGATTATGAATGATATTTAATTGTTGAAGAGTAGAGGAACGTGTTTATATCTTTTATGTCATGATGATCTTTATATGATTTTACTTCCAAATTCCTTTTTATATGTTTTTATTTCCAAAGTGAATACCCAAGCAAAGCGTTGATTTGTTGTTGAAAACCTCTTTGCGGGCAGAATTTGTGAGCTTGAAAATCAGTTTGCAGGGAGAATTTGTGAGCCTGAAATACATTACGTGTGCATTATCTCACCTCCGCTTCGAACCTGGACAACCATGGCCGAAATTCAAATAGGGGCATCTAGCATGACGAGTGCAGCTGAAATGCGGGAATCGTCCTCTGCAACCCTAGTTGAAACAAATTCGTCCAAAGATGATAGGGTAATAGTAAAAAAATTCCAGGAGAAATCTGATGCATGGAGAGATGCAAAGATGTGGCCACTAGGTATGGAAACTATCCTGAGGAAAGTATAAGTTTTCAACTTTTTGTGGGGAATGTTTAGTTATGTTGATGAGGAGATAGATGAGGCAATTTTGAAATATGATGCTAGGAATACGAAACTCATAATTTTTTGGAAGCGGGTATACCTCGACCCTAATTTGGTTTCCCGAGCTACAAATATTCCATGCAGAGGGGAGGGGGTGCGATTTTAAGCTCAATGAAAACCCTCAAACAAGAGAAGAACTAGATGGCCAGTAAAATTTGTGGGTGAGAAGTAAATGTTCTGAGGAATGGCTTAAAAGTGCAATATGTCCCTCCTGGAATATACAAAACTTTGATTCAGATTGTCCTTAGGACAATTCTAAATCATCACAGGGATGACAGTTCGGGTGAATGTATGTGGGTAGTGATACATCGAGTGGAAGATATACCTGTAGATATTCCTTATCTACTAGCTAAGAAACTCCACTTTGCCTTGCAAGAGAGCCAATTAAGGAAGGTTAAATTTAGTTTCCCGAGCACACTTCAAACAATTATTGATTTATGTTGACCCCATGCTACTGAAACAGATATTGGTGATATCAACCAGCATGGAAAAATATCTTTGCCAAAACCACCTGTTCATAAAACATACGTTAAGAAACATAAAAGCAGGTAACATTATGAGGAATTTCCAGTACAATATCCTCAGCAGAACGAGGAATTAGTAAAATATCCTGAGCACCATGGGGAATTACCATTACACCCTGCTAAACAGAACGAGGAATCACCAGTACAAAGTCCTGAGCAGCATGGTGAATTACGAGTACAATATCTTGATTTGGTCACAAATGATGAAATTCGTGCTGCCATAAATTTGAAAGAGTTTAAGGGGCATGTAGATAGAGGTTATTGGGAGGAGGTGACAGGCAATGAAATGGAACAAACTACTTCTCACTTTTCCATTCCTCAAGACATTCTTGATAGAATTCCTCCTAAACAGTTGGAAATTGAGTATGATTGTTCTTCCAAATCAGAATCAGAGGCTTCCACTATGCATTTAGACATTGCATCATATAATTTTGATCATAGGTACGTGTCCATCCTATATGATAAAATTGAGAATTTGAAGGAACAAGCTTCCTATATATGCAATTGGGTAGAAGAGTGCTTGAGAAAAGATGATAATATTTTACAGTGCCTAAAACATATAGCAGTGTTGTAGAAGATAGTTGTGGATAATAATTTCAAAGCATACATAATTATAAAAGGGAAAGAAGAAATGTTTAAATTATTATCCGAAGAAGTAGATAAACACACTCATGTTGCTCAAAAATCAATTCAGTCCGTGAGGGTTGCGTATGAAAAGGTTTTGGAAAAAGCTAATGCTGAAGTGAGTGAACTCAAAGAAGAGTTGAAAAAAAAACCACTTGTTCTCAATGTACCACCAGTGAGGATAGAAATGGGTCCTTTACAGGTAATGGAGAACAAAATTAAAGAATATGAATAGGTAGTACAAGAATATCATTTGAATTTGAAAGAGTGGGAGGGAAGCCATGGAAAAAAAGTTGGAGAATTAGAATCAATAATTTCCAATTTGAGAAAAACCATTTCTAGGCAAGTTGATAAGCCGAAAGGAACAAGGTTAGAAAGGATCTCTGAAACTTTAAAACTTAAAAAATAAAGTAGAGGAAAAAAAATTTCCAGTGAAGAAGGTGGTGAGGGTGAAGGTAAGGGTACCAAAGAAGACGATGGTAAGGGTAAGGGTAAGGGTAAGGGCAAGGGAAGAAGGAAAAATACACCTAGAGGTACAATATCCTTAGAAGAGCGAGAGAATTCCTTAGCAAGATGAGAGAAGATGCTACAAGAAAGCTTCTCAGCGAGCCTTGCACTAGGTGATTTGTATGGCTCATCACTTTTACATAAATAAATGAAAGAGAAGACGGCTGGGAAAGATGCAAAAATAAGGGAGATGGAATCAAAACTCTTAGAAGGTAGAAAAGTTCAGCATTTGGGATGTGATATGGAAATTCAAACACTTAAATCCAGAATTGCTGATTTGGAGAAGGAATTAAAAGAGCCAACTGCTATGATGAGTACGATTCCTGTCCTTCCCAATGAGACAAAGGTGAGGGAAAAAGAGAAGGAGAAAGAAATACATACTCTGAAACATGAATTGACTGAAGTTAAAAACTAATTGAAACATACCAGAGACAAATTGGAGGTCAAGGAAGAATAGGAATCAATGAAGTATAAGAAAAATGTGGAAATGTTGAACAAACTGAGGGCGGAAAAAAATGTTTAGCTTGAAAATTTTAAAAAAGTTTCACAAAGAGTTAAAGAGCTTGAAAAGAAATCGCAATAAGTGCCTTGTCCAACTCCAACACAATTACAGTCTTCTACGAAAGGAAAGAGAGACAATTCAGATTTGTCTTCTACTCAAGAGGATGGATTGCAGCCATCTATGAAACATGCTAGACATGTATAAATCAATGTATATATGTATTTATCGACAGTCAATGAAAACAATATTTGTATGATGGAGTTTTGTATTTATCGGCATATAATGAAAAATGCTTTTTAGTTGGCATATCACTATATACATGTATTTATCGAAAGTTAATGTTTTTTTTTTGTATGGTGGAGTTTTGCATTTATCAGCATATAAGATAACATTATAGTGATTCATCTCTGAATCCAATGTTTTCAGTGATCAATACAAGACTTCTTGTATGTTGTGAAAGAAATATCAATCTCTTCGAAATAAATTAAATTTATGTATGTTAATTAAATAATAAACTCTGTTATGTTTATGTCTCTTATTTATTTCATCTTTTTTTAATTAACTGGTTGAGCAATCTCTATTTAAATCTTTGGCTTGTGCGGGCATTTGAAAAACTTTTTTATTATATATTTAATTTTAACTTATGTGTGGGAAAACTCACACGCTGTGTGAACATGATTTTTTTTCAACATGGAAGGTTAATTTTTCACTGATGTGACCTCCATAGGGAAAATTGAAACCATGACTGGATAAACAATTCAACAAGGAACAAATACATGTAATTTGATGAATTAATTTACACACACACATTATCTAGTGGGCATTTGAAAATAGCATTTTAAACTACAGATTTACCACTTGGACAAAATTATAAAACCTGAAGTCAACATGAGGGATTTTTAATTTCACCAACTCCTGAACCAATGATACTAGATGATGTAGTACATCCCATTCAACACAACCAAACTGATTTCCCCTTCAGACTCATATTCTTCTGAGTCGTGCAGGCATTTTATTAGACTCGATCAAAATAAGCCAGAGGGCACTTTTGGCATATTGGTAACTTTATCTTCAGAGAGTTTTTGGACAAAATAATGATGTTGTTAGATGCACCATTCAACAATCTAGATACCCATACCCTAAGAACAATTTAATCCATCAACTACTGGAAATGGCAGGCATTTTATTGAGGTCACTTATGCATTTTTACCAGAATTATTATCAAACCCCAGTTCAATGTGATGCGATTTTTATTTTCATCCAATTTGAGGTGTGAGACACCCAATCGGTAGAGGCCAACATGGTGATTCCATTAGGACCACTTTTATCCTTTGAAGCTTCTTTTTCTCTCCTCGGCGGGCATTTTCTTCTTCTAATGAAATATTGTGGACATTTTCATAACGCAGCTGCTTTAGGTTAGTTTTTCATCACTTAGTCAAATTCCCAAAATTATCATACTCTTGCAAACCACTATCAGAAAGTAACAAAGACATCATGAGACATTAGGACACCATCATGTGTCTTTCCAACCTCATCACATCATGAGACTCATATTTTTGTGATATGTCCATCACTAAGCAAACTGAAGGTATGGCTGGATAGCCAGTCCACTAGGAAAAATGACCATGTCACCCTTATAATTTACTGAGACAACTTGATCCTCTGGAGGGATATCAAAATAGCTTCTTAACTTCTTTTGAGTATCAAAACATATTTCTTCCTATTTTGGTAGACTCCTATTTCACATGTGTGAACACCCTATGGAGACCTGAAGTCATGAGCAGATGGAAAACCTACCAAAGAATAGATCCATTACATTCAATGAATTTACTTGAACAAAGACAGCCCTTGGCAGTCATTTCCAACTGACCTCTCAAACTCATGTTCTTAACACTTAGTCAAATTTTTCATACTTTTGAATATGCCAAAAAGTTTTTATTCTATTTTGGTAGATTACTATTTTCCTCATGTCGTCACCATACCAAAAAATAAGAACATGGAAAGATAGCCATTTCATTAAAGAACAGCCCCATACCCTCAGATAAATTTATCATCATCGGGACAATCTTTGGCGGGCATTTTCGTGAAGCCACTTAGGCAGTTTTGCCAGTACTAGAATAGTGCAAATATGGCTTGGAGGCACTTTTGGCAGGTTGACATCTTCCTCCTTAGAGACTCTCTAGTGAGGAAAGTGAGATGGTTGTATGCTCCATACAACACTCTAGAGACTCACATTCTCAATACATTTTTCACATCATCCTATGAGGCATGGCGGGCATTTCCTTAAGGCCACTCGGGCAGATTTAACACCAATTCCATACTTTGACGAATTTCTCAATTTGGTCTAATCTACATAAAACACCCTTTTGGCAGGTCCATAACTATTTCTTCATCCACTTCCAAGAGAATCTGAAGACATGGTCAGGTAGGACGAAGACCAATCTACAAGACCCCCATGTGTTGTGGGAATTTACTCCAACCCATAATTTAGGGTGAGCATCTTCCTGAGTCTACTTAGCCATTTTTGCATCCACCGGTGAAACACCCTGTTTTGGTAGGCCTGTATCTTTCTCCTCAAGAAAAATTAGGGAAAACTCAAATCATGAATAGGTATCCAAACCAACTAGCCATAGGACGGTACCATGGTGCGGGAATTCTTCTCAAAACATGAACTGTGGCGGGCATTCTCTTAAGGATGTTGGGACCAATTCTTCCTTAAATATATGTTGTAGTTTGGTGAGGCAAGTGAGATGGTTGTATGCTCCATACAACACTCTAGAGACTCACATTCTCAATACATTTTTCACATCATCCTATGAGGCATGGTGGAAATTTCCTTAAGGCCACTTGGGGTAGATTTAACACCAATTCCATACTCGAGACAAATTTCTCATTTTGGTATAATCTGCCTAAAACACCCTTTTGGAAGGTCCATAACTATTTCTTCATCCACTTCTAAGAAAATCTGAAGACATGGTCAATTAGGCCGAAGATCAATATACAAGACCCCCATGTGCTACGGGAATTTACTCTAACCCATAATTTAGGGCGGGCATCTTTTTGAGGCTACTTAGCCATTTTTGCATCCATCAGTGAAACACCCTATTTTGGAAGGCCTGTATCTTAATTCTTTTCAAGAAAAATTAAAGAAAACTCAAATCATGAATAGGTATATAAACCAACTAGCCATAGGACGGTACCATGGTGTGGGCATTCATCTCAAACCATGAATTGTGGTGGGCATTCTCTTAAGGCTATTGGGACCAATTTTGACTAAGGCTACTGGGACCAATTCTTCCTTCAATGTATGTTGTAGTTTGGTGAGGCAAGTGAGATGGTTGTATGCTCCATACAAAATTTTAGAGATTCACATTATCAATACATTTTTCACATCATCCTATGAGGCATGGCGGGCATTTCCTTAAGGCTAATTGGGCAGATTTAACACCAATTCCATAAGACAAATTTCTTAATTTGGTCTAATCTGCCTAAAACACCCTCTTTGCAGGTCCATAACTATTTCTTCATCCACTTCCAAGACAATACGAAGACATGGTCAGGTAGGCCGAAGACCAATCTACAAGATGCCCATGTGTTGCGGGCATTTACTCTAACCCATAATTTAGGGCGGGTATCTTTCTGAGGCTACTTAGCCATTTTTGCGTCCACTAGTGAAATACCCTGTTTTGGCAAGGCTGTATCTTTCTCCTCAAGAAAAATTAAAGCAAATTCAAATCATGAATAGGTACCCAAACCAACTAGCCATTGGATGGTACCATGGTGCGGGAATTTTTCTCAAACCATGAATTGTGGCGGGACTTCTCTTAAGGTTGTTGGGACCAATTTTGACTGAGGATGCTAGGACCAATTCTTCCTTAAATATATGTTGTAGTTTGGTGAAGCAAGTGAGATGGTTCTATGCTCCATACAACACTCTAGAGACTCACATTCTCAATACATTTTTCACATCATCCTATGAGGCATGGTGGGCATTTCCTTAAGGCCACTTGGGAAGATTTAACACCAATTCCATACTTGGACAAATTTATCAATTTGGTCTAATCTGCCTAAAACACCCTTTTGGAAGGTCCATAACTATTTCCTCATCCACTTCCAAGACAATCTGAAGACATGGTTAGGTAGGCCAAAGACCAATCTACAAGATCCCCATGTGCTGCGGGCATTTACTCTAACCCATAATTTAAGGCGGGCATATTTTTGAGGCTACTTAGCCATTTTTGCATCCATTGGTGAAAAACCTTGTTTTGGCATGCCTATATCTTTGTCCTCAAGAAAGATTAAAGCAAAATCAATTCATGAATAGGATAGTACCATGGTGCGGGCATTCTTCTCAAACCATGAATTGTGGGGGGCATTCTCTTAAGGATGCTAGGGCCATTTTTTACTAAGGATGTTGGGACCAATTTTGACCACTTTTCTAAAAAATTTCCTCATGGAAGGGTGGATTTTGTATACTTGGGTGGTCTAATTGTTTTTTGCATGGAAACCTTGGTAATTTCGGCATGGAAACTCGAGGTAAACTCTATTGTTGTTGTTTTTCTTCAAGAGTTTTTTACCTTCGATATTTTAGGGTTTGGTCTAACTTGGGAATTTGCAGGTATGGTTGATGATAGAGTGACAGTTCATTCTTGTTCACGGGGTGGTGTCTACGCTATCTTGCTTCCACAACTACAGTTGGATCAATTAAGTGATTTTCTTTTCCTTATGACAATTGTAAATTGTAATGTGTAACCCTAATATATTTTCTTTGGCTTTTGGATTTTATGAATTTATTTTTGAATATGAGGGTTGTTTTTATGCATCCCCAAGTTCTATTTTTCATCCTTACATCCATATGATATACAATGAGTAATTCTAATTGAATATATACATATCAACAACAACCAAAAGCCCCATTATCATGATAAAGATGGGGTAAACTCAATGATTGAAAATGGAAACCACTTGTAACTCAATAGGCATGCAGTAAGCTAATTGGTGTTTAATTAAGAGAGGGATGTCTCACTATTTATAGAGTTTTCATACACAAGACATTCAATCAAAGACAAGTCAGAAGGTCAGATTTCTGAATAGAACAAGTTTGTTTTTATAAATTCTGGTGGGGCAATCATGGAGGGGACCATTTGGAAATGGAGTCAACACTCCAGTCTGAAATATGTTGCAGGAGGTAAGGAATCATGAAAGTTTACAAACAGAGGCAAGATAGTCATCCATCCTTCAATCTGGAGATATTTAGCAGGTGATTAGCAGACAGGAGAAAATAGTCCATCACACAGAAAACCTAACCAGGGTGAATTCTGCATGACTTTAGAAGAAAATGTTCGAAAATGCTTGAACAATGTGCCGAGAGAATACAACATGAATTTTGGACCATATACACTAATGCTCAAACATGAAAAGCAAATACAAACTGGAATGAAAAATAGGATAAACATTCGCGTAAAGAAGTTACTTATTGAATAAAAAGATGACACATGAGGATTCTCTTCCATGAAAGGATTATAATTCCTCTGCAATTTTATTCTTATCTGGAAATCTTGAAACATGTTATAGTGGAGAGCCTCTGCTCTTGAAAATTCCCAACCCTTCTTCCCTCTGTGGGGAGCAATTTATACTATCTCTGTCCCCGAGGATAATCCTTAAAATAAGACATGAAACTGTTTACACTAGTCATAATCAACTACTAACAACTTAGAGCGTGGTACTACTGCCACGGTTTACATATATTAAAACAAACATTATATATGGACCACTGGGATTGACCACTCATCTGTCTGTTGAATCAGAAATGTGTCTTTCCCTGGGTGTGTGTTTCGTGCTCAAAGGCACCTTTCTGCATGGTTTCCAGAATGGAAAAGGAGTTTATATCCTTTCCATGCTTTGCCTTTTCTACAACCCCCCTCTGTCCTTGTAATACTATTGTATGAGGGGACATGGAGAAGGCCAGCTTTGTACTCCCCACCTCCCATGGTGCGAGTTCTCCTACAGGTCATACAGTGGGGGGTGTCTTCCACCTCCTCATCATTTCATAAAAAAATGGCAAGTGGAGTTCACAAATGAGCTGATGAAGACTTTAGACACCTTCCACCCTAGCACGAGCATTCGCTCCCATTGGTTGCTGCTGTACATGGTCACTAGGTACTGGGACTTTGGAAGCCGTGATTTATTCCAGGGTCTTTGGGAAGACACTCTTGGGACAGGAAATCCCAGGAACCGCACACCCGGAGGTACAACTATCTGAAAACATTCAAAGTGCTTCACATCCAGGCCCCGATGGTTGGCCCTTTCTTGGTGTGAAAAACTAGGGTGACAGATGAGTGTGGAATCAAGCTCACCAACCATCAACACCCCGATACTGACAAGCCTCTCAAAGCATATCTCCATTTCAACTCTTTCACAATTCTCAAATCTCTTAGCAGAATAACACTTCAAGCATTGTCTCTAATTACTGATTCATATTATGCATCTTAATCGGCCTGGGAAGGTGGTGTTTATATAGGGTGATGAAGATGAAGATGGATACAGAGATGACTAGTCATCATAATGGAAACATGAGTGGACACGTGGGTAGGGATATCTATTTTTTGCTGAGAATCTAGTCATGCCACCTCCTTTGATGCTGCATTGCTGTCCACATGGATCGCAGTGTTTGGACATGACATTATTTTCCTTTTCACTTACGCTGACGGTGTTGTTCGGAATGCTTTTGGCTAGTAGCATCCCTTTGCTTCATGTAGAGGCCAAGTTCATAGCTTCAAAGTTCTAAACTTCATGATCTCCCTCTATTTTCTATGCAAGCCACGTGCTGTATCTCTCGATTCAGGAAGGCTGGTGAATCAGTGATGCTTTGGACATGCTATTCACCTAAGGAGTGTCACAAATGGCATTGAGGGATATTATTATTAGTCATCTCATAGTTTGATGAGTGGCATGATCGTGATGTTATCTCCCTCCGTACTCCTTCCAAACATTTTTGGTTTCTCACGACATTTGTCCTTAGCACTACCAAAATACTTATAAAAATTACTTGTCTTTACATCCTCTTCTCTTTAAATCCTCATCTCATAGTCATAACAAAGGGTTATTATGTCTGCACATCCTCACCTTATAATAGGAGTTGGGTCAAGGGGCAAAGACAACCATAAAATATTAAATTGTTAAGATGCAAAGAGTAAGAGAGAACTATAAGTAAGTCTTATATTAAATTTACCTTATAATTATTTAATTAACACTATCAACTGAGATTTGACAAGTTGGATTGTTCTGATCTTCTTATCACTCCTTATCAATGTGATTTCAAGGAATTCATTGAAGGTGAAGTCCATAATTTTAGGTCCTCTTTCCTCAGTATTAAGCCTTTTGGTAAGACAATAAAGAGGGTAGTGGCAAGCATCAGCATGGAAAATGGTCTCGACATAGAGGTTATACACATTAATTATTTTCATTAAATAATTTAAATTCCTACCCATGACTATGGATTCAGTGAATCGTGGACTGGTACAAAACACAAAAAAATTTAGAGTCACAAGCACTTAACTACTCACACCTATAACTTTCTGAAATCAGCCATTAATAAACTTCTTTTGGTATTCTGGTTCAATTTAAAAGGCAGATTGTTAGACTCAGACATGCAATGATTTGCAAGGATTCAATTGACTTAGGCCCCTCCATCACATACATGCATGCTTTCACAAAAAACGTTGAAAGAACAATATTTGTTTTTTGCATTTTTTTTGTGTGAAAGGGTTTGGTTAATTTATACTTTTCAATTAAAGTACAATTTTTTTCCCTTCATCTCTGAAGGGCTGAGAGAATAAATGCCCTTCCAATTGAAATTAATACCCACCCTTCAAATTTGATCATTGGTCGCCAGGTATCAAATTTGAAGGGTAGGTCTCATTTTACTTTGAAGGGCTATGAAAAATTAACTAGCCATATGGACATAGTTCATGAGTAACTAGCCATTCAATTTCAAACTCCACCTAATCCCTAAGCATCGTCTTCACCATAATAAACCTAAGTATTAGAAGACTTGAAAATTTATCTTTCAAACTTTAGTCTTGAGTCTACTAACATCTAGATGTCAAATGAGAGGGATTGATAGGGACTCTCATTTCTCTTTTCAAAATTCGGTGCATATAATTATTATTCAAACACATTGAAAAAACTATCCTTCAAACTTCAATGTGGATCTTACTAGTGTTTGGATCTCACACGAGAAGAAGTTTGAGAGGGATTCCACACTTATATTTTCAAATTTTCATCTTATATTTATGTGAAAAGGTTAGACAAAAAACAAGGACTATTATATACTATAATCTCTTTGTGAACCTTATAGATTCAAAAGTGTGATTTTGACAAAAAACATATTTACAATCTCTTCTCTTAAATCCCGGGTTGATAGGTTTGAGGAGTGCTATCCAAGGTAATTGTAGACTCCATTTTATATGTGGACATTATGAACCTTTATCAAGGTTCATCATTGAGACAATCAGTCAATTTGAGTACTGAATAAAGATTTATTAATATATCTTTAACAACACATTTCAAGAGAAAATTAGGAAATTGATAATGTTGACTATATAACTAAGACCAAACCCAAACCCTAAAAATGTTAAGCTATATAATAAGGAAGTCTAAGTTGTGATTAAAACAAACACCCTAAATATAGAGACACATGCAGATACATCATTATTATTATTCTAGCTAATGAAATTCCATACATATATAAAGCAGTCTCTACTCTCCCAGTCCATGGAGAATATAGTTTATTGAACTTAGATAAGGGAAAACTCTGTCAGGTCAGTGAAAAAGTTGATCGTTAGGTCATTGATAAAATAAGCCATTGGAATTTGGAAGGACCTTTGAATGGGGGATTGATTCTGCTCGTTGGTGTCTCTTTTGGTCAATGATGACAAGGATGAGGATGATAAGGATGGTGATGATGTCTAGGATGAGGATGATGAAGATTATGATCATTATTATCATGATGATGATTAGGATGAGGATGATGATGATGATGATGATGATGAAGATGAATATGATGATGATGGTGATGGTGATGATGATGAATATGTTGATGAAGATGATGATGATGAAGATGTGATGACAAGATCTTTACCTTGGTATTCACTAAATTGTTATGAGCTTCACCAACATTATAATAGAATGGTTATGAGTGATTATTCACTCCTATAAAGAATGCACTTTATGGAACTACCAAACTGCTCAGTTTTGATCTTCCTCTTTTAAGACACCGGACTAGGTCCATAAGTCTTGATTCTTCATGTGCACAAATATAAGAACAGGAGGCTTCACAGGGCCCAAAAAGTTGTATTTTTTTTTAAATACTTCCTTGGATCATATTGAATTGTCAGATTAGTCCTTGGAATGGGTGTTAGGAGCAATCCTTAATTTTTCACTCAACTAGTTGCTCCCCCTATCATGTAGACGCCTTCATTCACTGAGCTCCCCCTAAAATTACGATGATGAAGATGATGATGATGATGATGAAGATGATGATGCTGAATATGATGATTATGATGAAGATGATGGCGATGATAATGAAAATTATGATGATGATGATGATGATGAAGATGATGACGATGATAATGGAGATGCTGATGAATTGGATGACGATGATGTTGATGATGATATGATGATGAAGATGAAGATGTTGATGATGATGACGATGGATATGATCATGATGGTCTAGATGATGATGGTGATAATGAAGACGTTAAGTGATGATGAAGATTATTATTACGTCGATGATGATGATAAGGAAGATGACAATGATGATGAATATGATGATGATGATGATGATGATGATTATGAAGATGATGATGATGATATCGATGACGACAATGAAGAAGATGGTGATGACAATGAAAAGGATGACGATGAGGATAATGATGATGATCATCGTCATTTTTGTCATCATCACCATCATCTTCATCGTCTTCATCGTCATCATGATCATCATGATCACGATCATCATCATCATGATCATCGTCATCATCATCATGTTCGTCCTTGAAGGGACTTATGTATAGGATCTCACTATAAGCAATGAAACCAATACAAATTATGAAAAAATCATAGTTAAATTAAATTAAATTAAATTAAACTACACTAAATTAAAAACATAGAGTTGTTTAACTATAATTAATTTAAAATGCAACAAAATATAAAATTTGCAAATAAAAAAAACCCAAAATAAACTAAACAAAAGAAAAATATGCAAAATAAAACAAAACAAAACACAAAATATAAAATATGCAAATAATCAAACAAAAAACATAGAATTCAAAAACACCCATGCACTAGCTCATTAGCATTCAAAAACGAAGACCCACGCAAGATGTGCTCTGGCTCCCTTTTGGGGGTTTTCGATTTTGAGCTTTCACTGAAGGATTTGGAACATGATATGATGATTTTTTTACAGGAAGGGTGGGTGAAGGAATTTTCCTATTACTGCATCATCCACTCCCTTCGCATGCGAGCCCATGCTTCTAGAACCATCTGCCCCGCCTCCAGAATGGAAATAATGTTTAGACCTCTAGGTTTGTTTCCTTCTATGTTTTTCTTGATTACCTATTGGGTTCTTATTTTATTCATGGTTTTTTTCATTTTTGTGGATGTGGTGTAGATGAAATGGCTCAAATATCCTTGCAAGCATGAAGCATGAGCTGTCGAGGTGAACTTGGGAAATTCAATGTGAGACATAAAACCAACAGTTATCGAGGAAAAGGAGGAAGGGAATGAGACATTTTAATGTTTCCATGCCTGTGTTTTCTTGTTGTGAGATACTTTGACAATATGCCTGAATGGAATGTGGTGATTTTGTGCATCTATATGATTGTAGGGTATGCTCTGAATGGGAAAGATGAAGATGATATCAAGATGCGTTGGAAAGCGTTGATGATGGGGATGAGGCCTAATGATTTTACTTTCTCGACGGTGCTTCTAATTTGTGCAAAAATCATGGTTTATGATTAAGGTAAGCAAGTTCATATCCTCACCATAAATTATGGATATGATTCATATGATTTTTGTGGGTATTTATCTAGTTGGAATTCTGAAAAATATGGGTTTGTTTCTAGTTTTGTTTATTCCTTTTGGGCATCATGTCAAAATTACCATGAATTGACACTTCAAAGCTAGAATGAGAATGTTTTTAATAGGATATGTAAGTGGCTATTGTGTTAATTATAATACAATAACTAGTGCTCTGTGGACTCGAAAACCCAATTCTCTTAGGTGCCAAGATAATTCCATGCCATGTTTTTTCTTTAAAGGGCCACCAGGTATTCTATTTGAGAGGAATCTATGTTGGTTGTTACCATTTCAGCAACCATTTTGAAAACAAAGTTGTAATAGCCCTATATCAACACACTTCCACCTACTGCCTTTAATATGCAATAAACTTCAAACTGACAAACTTTGACAGCCCTCCCTACCTGCAATCATAGTAAACATCGAACTAAATCAAAGGTTAACTATTAGTTATATGGAGATATTGTTTAAGAGAGGTAAATAAAGTCTAAAAATTTAAATTATTTGCATAGCTACAAGTCTGAAACCTACATTTGGTGCTTGTCTTATATTGCTAAGAATAGTGTTCAAGGTTTGGAGTGGTGTGGTTTACATTGAATGCAAAACTAAAACTCTTATACACCTTACATTGGTAACCTTCACTGCTGCTATAAAATTGTCATAATTAGAACCGTCATACCGTATTATTGCTGCTATATTTATATGAGTCCTCATACTTGAATGGAAGGTTATTGGTTGGTTAAATACTGCGATTGAATTGTATATGGTTACATGGCTAATGATCTCCTGTATGCTAAAGTGCTACAGGATGACCTTGCTACTAATTCCATATATCTTGAATTGAATACATTGAATTGATATCATTTACATTTGCATCTATAAGCACTAAATCAAATTAGTATGTCTTCTTCATTCATAGAAGTGATTGATTGAAAGGCACTGGTCACTAATACAATTGTGTAGAATTTATAGTTGTTTGTCCTTGTAATTAAATAGAAAGAAGGTTCCCTGCAACCAAATGGATTTTCCAGGGCACTAGAGTCCATGGCTAAGTTGGTGGAAAGACCAAAATAGGTGCCGTGCCATGAACATTTTGGTACAAAAATGTGTGGTAGAGACTATAAATGTGTTACTAGTTACCTATTTTGACTTGGTTTGACTCAGTTTTTTACTAGACTTGACCAAAATTGCTAGTAAAAGTTGACATTTCCTCTATCTTTCCTCTTCTATCCTTTTACTTAAATTTTTAACATTACCACTAACTATTCCAGTATGTTTGAGAAAGTTTCCAACCTCATCAGACTTCATATGGAGAAAGTAGAAATTCATAATCCATTCAAAATTCAACAGACTTAACAGTGAGGATCCCAATATAAGCGATGGTGGAACTTTGTTTATCATTTAAATGTTATTGCTCATTTATTCATAATCCTCTCTTTCAAATTTCCAATATAATGTGCTATTTATAAATGAGTGGTCTCGTTTCCAATGTGTTTCAGTTTTGGAAACACATACATGTTTCCCCATATGTGTAACTTAGGTCCACAACTGTAAATGGAATTGATTTAAATTCATTGCAATTAAATTCGTGGCACTGCTGTGAACTTCCCTACCCATTATTTGACTAGAATTCAATAAACCCTTTTTCAAAGCTAATATTAAATGTCAAACTGGAAGCAAGGAAATACTCATTGTAAAGGGCAATGTGCAGTAATAGGAAGAAGATAGAGATTACCAACAAAGGACAGACCAAGGAATATTATAGTCAAATAAAAAAGATGTTGAGAGAGAAATCATTCTTGGTGATTTCTGCATGTGAGTGATCAACTGTAGGAGATCTAGATCCAGTAGGGGAAACATGACCATTTACAACATTATTGATAGCTGCATCTTCAAAAGGATCGGGTGTGTTTCCACCATTATTATTTTTTTCATTTTCCATAAGCTCCACCTCCTCCTCTTATATCAACTGAATGTGCTGGATGTGCTGCAATTCAATTAAACCATGAGCATGGTTGTTAGTTTTTCTTTGATAATGGAAACCTTTTGGAGTTTGAAGCTCGAATGTTCTATAGCAAACTGTTTTTGTTTGCTCAGCATGGTTTTAAGGCTACTGAGTGGAGCTTTGTAGAAATTGTGGAATGTCGGAGCTTGTATTGAGTTGTACATGCATAATTTCTTTGAGTAATTAGTGAGACATCGACCCCAGGCATAGAATTCTCTATATAAACTAACGAAATCCCATTGCATGCATCAATTCTTGCAAATTCTAAGTGTAGTCAATCGTTGCAATAGAAGAACACAATATTCCCTCTATGGTTTGCCATTTCTTATGTCCAAGATGGCAGAATCTTCTATTAGGAGGAAACGAGGTAGTAATGAGGGCTACCTTTGAGTGCTTCCTAAGAAGAAACCCAAGCCTAAACCCGAGGACAACAAATTCATGTTCAAGGTTTTGCTTCTTAATGGTTTGAATTTGACTCTAGAGTTGGAGGATGCCGTTGAAAAGATGTCGATCACCAAGTTTGTAAGGAATGTTAGGAGAAAAGTTGAGAAATAAATAATAGAAAAGGGCCCAAGAAAGATCCATTGTGGTCCCCAGGTCTATGTGGAATATGCAAAGGGATAACGAATAAAGATGGAAACATCAGATGCAATGATTCTCACAACAAGCCCATGCTCATAGCTCTGTAGGTTCATCCCCTAAAATTTTATATTAAATAGAATTATTTTAATATTATTTATTTGATTCTTGATTGGGATATATTTAAGTGACGTAGGTTTTGATATCGGCTCCACCAGTGTTGGTGGCATATCAGACATCATAGGTGTTAGCTAGATGTGCTGCAATTAAATTAAACCCTGAGCATAGTTTTTAGTTTTTCTTTGATAATGGCAACTTTCTAGATTTTGAATCCTGAATGTTCTATAACAAACTATTTTTTTTTTCTCAGATTGGTTTTGAGGCTACTGAGCAGAGCATTTTACCAATTGTGGTATGCCAGAGCTTGTCTTTAGTTGTACATGCATAATTGATTTGAGTAATTAGTGAGACATCGATCCCAGCTATAGCATTATTTGTATAAACTAACGAAATCTTGTTGCATGCATCAATTCTTGCAAATTCTAAGTGTAGGCAAGCATTGCGATAGAAGAAGACAATATTCCCTCTGCGGTTTGTCATTTCTTGTGTCCAAGATGGAACAATATTAATATACTAGGAGGAAAAGAAGCATCAATGAGGGATACCTTGGAGTGCTTCCTAAGAAGAAACCCAAGCCTGAACCTGAGGACAACAAATTCATGTTCACGGTTTTGCTTCTTAATGGTTTGAATTTGACTCTGTAGTTGGAGGATGTTGTGGAAAAGATGTCGGTCATTGAGTTTGTAAGGATTGTTAGGAGAAAATATAACATCCCCAACCCTTCAACTGATGAAGAGGACACTACCATACAACAACCATACAGGCAACTAGCCCTATGAACATTTACATACATATAAACTGAAATAAAATGCTTGGAAGTAAAAACATGCATACATGATTATCTTACAGCGGAAACAAACCATACATTCAAGCATTCAACATGTTCATTATAATTCATTAACAGTAAATATGATTGTAGAAACGAAATGGTCAAGAATACTTATCTTATAAAGAACTCGTCCCGCAACCAGCTACGTCACTGCAACGTTCCACCCAACCATAGGCCAACGTGCTCCTTAATCTCTTAGCAATGTTGCCACCCCCAAGCTGGGCATGATTCCCCAAGGAATAAGGAATAAGCAAGCTTACACATAGCCAAGGATACATAAAACAGCCAAGCCAACACAGTTGGGTTTATCAGGCCATCAACAAGACAACCAAGCCAACACAGTGGGGTTTATCAGGTCATCAAGGAGTTGAGAAAAGATGAATGCTAAGCTGGTGAGTTCATTGAAGAGCTAAGGACACCTACACCAGAACTAGCCTGACATCTAAGACACCCACACACACCCAACACAAGGAAATCAGTCCCTTCTCTGCTACACAGTCCCTCAGGCCCTGACCTCCCTTCCAGTGCTATTCAGGGGTTGTGGAGAAGAAAGCCAACCCTCTAGCTCTATCTGTGTGGCTCCCAAACACACTAGGTTTATCAAGCAAACCAAGCCCTCATTCCCACTCCAACACAGTCTACAGATCGACCACTGCATACACGCAGCAAACAAGCGATTTACAACTTTGATAGGGAAAGTCGATCCCTGAGTCGTTCTTGGCCCTATCGTGGCCAAAATGACTCAATGAAAACCCACAGCAACCAAAACATAAATGAGACCACATCAATTCTCAAATATTTGGGAGAATGACGGCAACCAGAAATCAGGGGAAGAACAACAGCACCGATCTCAATGTGGAGGTAATGGGAAAATACATAGCCCCAAGTTGGTAAGGAAAACATACCCCCAACACAATCCACAAAATTGGTATGGAAAACACCTATACACAGAGAACAAGAATGGATTATTCATAGGAAAATCATGAATGAACCAACATCGATATTCCCCAACCACGACATTCACACACACATAGAAATCGCATCTTGTGGCCGCCCCTCCAGCTAGCTGCATGAATAAAAACCAGGAAGAATCCTGTGTGTGAGGATGAAGAGAGAGCATCTCTACCCAAAGATAGGCAAAACAATGGAGATAATGGCATAGTGGAGGCTTCCATTCCCACGTGAAGTGAAGGAGTCCGATGGTGGAGTGGGCGTGTGGGCAAGGATTGACAGTCTTGCCACCCACCACTTCCAGCAACAACTACCCCAACTAACAACAAAGGTTTTAAATGGGTAGCTGACACATGGATTTTCCCCATAGGCTCAAGGTTTACTAATCCCCCCTCCTTATCCTTAGGAAAATCATGCCCTTTTCAATATGGTTGCAGTGACATAGTTGGTTGGGTTCATTTTAATAAAAAATGCATATTTACATGATGTCAAAACTATTATGTGCCGTATAGCACGATATACCATCGGCAACGATCTTAATCGCTGAACATAACACAACCAAATCAATGGTGGGGATTTTTCCTTTAGCTCCACACCATGATTAATTACAATATATACATCATGTACATTTAATGCAAATAGGGTCAAAACCGAGGTGTTACATTCCCCTCCCCCTTCAATAGCACTGGCCTCAGTGCTTTTACAAAATCGATCAAAATGCTATACTGGTATTGCCTCAGTGCTCCGCAGAATTGAACAAAACTGGATGTACCAATCGCATGTCATCCTCCAGATCCCACGTAGCCTCTTCAGGTCCGTAGTGCTCCCATTGCACCTTTACTTTCCCTATGGCCCAGTTCCGGAGCATTGTGACCTTCCTGTCAAGGATTCGCATTGGATCGATTTGGAACTCTCCCTTGGGTTCCACTTGAATCACATCCCAATTTATCACATGGTTAGGATCATGTACATTTCTCTCTTAAGCAAAGAAACATGAAAAACATTATGAGCTCTTGTGCTAGCAGGAAATGCAATTCTATATGCAACTGGCCCTATTCTTTCAAGCACTTCAAATGGACCACAATATCTTGGTGACAGCTTGGTACAACTCCCAAGCTTCAAGGAACTCTTATTTTCCCTCACTCTGAGGTAAACATGATCCCCAACACTGAACTCCCTATTCACCCTATGCTTATCTGCATAGCTTTTCTGTCTGTCCCGTGTTGCTTTCTGATTCTTCCTGATCTTTACAACCTCCTACTCCATTTCCTTGAGTAATTTAGGACCAAGCACAACCCTCTTCATTGGATTATCCCAAGTCACTGGTGTCCTACACCTTCTTCCATACAAAGCTTCATATGGACTCATCCCCAAGGATACCTGCTATCCATTGTTATAAGCAAACTCTACCAAGTGTAAGTAATCTTCCCACTTGGTTGGTTTGTCCATCACATACATGTGAAGCATATCTTTGAGCACCTGATTAAACCATCTATCTGAGGATGGTAGGTAGTGCTTAAGTTTAGCTTTGTACCCAAATCTGCAAACAACCCCTTCCAAAAATTGGAAGTGAACCTCTATCAGAGACTATTTCCTTCGGCAACCCATGCAATTTGAAAATATCCTTTATGAAGATCTTTTCAATGTCATCAGTCTTATGTGTAGACTTAACCGGTATAAAATGTGCTGCCTTTGTCAACTTGTCTACCACAACCATGATGGAATCATGTTGCCTCCAATTCATTGGAAATCCCGTAATAAAATCCATGGAAATAACTTCCCATTTCCATTCTGGAAATGGCAAGGGCTGCAGCAAACATGCCGTGTGTTGATTCTCAACCTTTACTTGCTGATATTTCATGCACCTTGAAATGTATTCAGGCATGTCCTTTTTCATTCCTGGCCAAAAGTACTATTTTCTAGTGGTAGCAATCATCTTCCGATATCCTGGGTGACTAGAATACGGAGTTTGATGGCTTTCATCCATAACAACTCTCCTCAAATATGCTACATTTGGAATATAAATTCTACCTTTATAAGTAAGAAGTCCATCTTCTTCCAATTTATATCCCTCATACCTCTTCTCAAGACCTTGCTGCTGAAATTTGTCTTTTGCTAGATCATACACTTCGTCTCTGGTAGTATGGTTAACAATCTATTGCCTCAAATCTGATTGGAAAATACTAAGAGATGCCACATGCATTTCTTGCACCTTCCTGCTGAGTACATCAGCTACCTTATTCTCTTTCCCCTTTATGTACTTGATTTCAAAATCAAACTCACATAAAAACTCTAGCGTTATTCCTTGACTAGCGTTCAGAGTAGGCTGATCAAATAGATACTTCAGACCACAATGGTCTGTCCTTAGTTCAAATATTCTACCCATCAAGTAGTGCCTCCACATCTTGAGGGCATGCACTATGGTTGCAAGCTCTAGATCATGAGTGGCATAGTTCTTCTCATGCTCCTTCAGCTTTCTCAACTCATAACATATCACATGGTTGTCTTGCATACGGACTCCTCCAAGCTCTTGTCCACATGCATCAGTACACACCACAAAATATTTCTCTGGATCTACAACTTTCAATACTGGTGCACTGGTGAGAAGATTCTTCAACTGCTGGAATATTTCTTCACACCTCGATGTCCATTCAAACTTTATCCACTTCTTTTGCAAAGAAGTGATGGCATGTGCAACTTTGGAGAATTCCTTAATGAATCTCCTATAGTATCTTGCAAGTCCCATAAAATATCTTACATCTGTCACATTTCTGGGAGTAGGCCAATTCATAATCAGTTCAATCTTTTTAGGGTCCACACATATACCCTCCTCTAAGATAATGTGACCCAAATACTGAATTCTATCTCTATAGAAGTCACACTTGCTCAGCTTTGCATACAGCTGATGCTCCCTGAGTAATTCTAATGTTAATCTCAAATTCTCTTCATGTTCTTCCTCATTCTTAGAATAAATAAAAATGTCATCAAGGAAAACAAGAACAAACTTGTCCAAGTATCTGCCGAAGACACTATTCATAAGGCACATAAATGTAGCGGGTGCATTTGTGAGACCAAATGGTACCACCACAAACTCATAATTTCCATACCTTGTTCTAAAAGTTGTCTTATGAATGTCTTCATCCTTGATTCTCACCTAATGATAACCAGACCTCAATTCAATCTTGGAAAATACCTTTTCTCCTCGCATTTGATCAAAGAGGTCATCAATCCTAGGCAAAGGATATTTATTCTTCACAACAACTTTGTTCAATTGTTTGTAATCAATACACAACCTGAGTGTACCATATTTCTTCTTTACAAATAGAACTGGTGCTCCCCAAGGAGACACACTCAACCAGATATACTTCTTTTCCAACAACTCTTGCAGTTGCATCTTCAACTCTAGCATCTCTGGTGTACTCATCCTGTAGGGTGTCTTCGACACTGGTGTTGCTCCTGGCACAAGTTCAATTGTGAAATCAATGTCCCTATTTGGAGGAAGCCATGGAATCTCATCAGGAAACACATCCTTGAATTCTTGCAACACCTAATAGTCCTCCAACCTAAGAGTTTCATCCTTCGATGCCTCCAAAATCTGAGCTGCATACAACTAGAAACCATTCCTACAGAACTTCTTCAACTGCATTGCTGAAACCTGCCTTACTGAAACCACCTTTGGAATACCTTTCACAACTACTGGGTTCCATTCTTCATCCATGCATTTGAAAGTATTATTGTAACAATCAAGCTTTACCCTGTGAGCTTCTAGCCAATCCATTCCAATGAGAACATCATAGGAACCAAGTGGTAGAACATTTATATCTACACAAGTGACCAACCCATTTATGACCAATGGAAATTTCTCTACCACTTCACTGACCTTTCTCTTAGTTCCAGTGGCTAGCTAAACTAACTGATATTTCCTATGCTTTACTTTCTTAAAAGCACAAATCTCCACTACTCTAGGAGTAATGTAACTATGAGTAGAACCAGGGTCAATCAAAATAGAAACAGATTGCTCAACAATCTTACCTGCAACTTCAACCATAGTTGACTGGTGATCTACCTAGCGGTCCTCCAGTGCTACATAAATTCTAAGGACTGCCCTTGCTACTTGACCCACTGTTTTTGCTTCTTGAATGTTGTAAGCTGGCCTTGCATTCTCACTCTTGAGTGGACAATTTCTGCATGTGTGGGGTCCTCCACATTTCCAACATTGGAGTGGTCCTCTATTTTGTTGTGGATCTTTAGGCTTTTCTCCTATCACTCCAACTGGCTTACCTGCAGCTTAGGATGGCTGCTTCTGCTAATTCCTGAAGTTAGAAGGCTTGAAACCTTTCTTTCTTCAGTCAAACTTCTCATTCTTCTCATCCTTCCATGCCTTATGGTAATTAGGTTTACCTTTTCTTTGCTCATAGCAATACTTATCCTTCCTTATTGCTTCTTCAAGAGTTCTAGGTTCATAAAACTCAATTCTGTCTTTCTAAGACTGAGGCAATCCACTTAGAAAATGTTGGACCTTCACCTTTTCATCTCTGATGTACCAGACATACCTCAACAATTCCAAGAACTTATTTGCATACTCTTCCATGGTCTGCTGTCCCAATATTAGCTCATGGAACTCTTTATTCTTGTCATCATAATACCTATCAGAGAGGTATTTCTTCTTGAAATACTTCTTGAACTATTTCAACTTCAGTCTCCTTTCACTGATCCTCTTTACTTTCTTGAAGTGTTCCCACCAAATAGATGCCCTTCCATTCAGATTGAATATGGAAACTCTTGCCTTCATGTTTCTCGAATAATCTTGAACTTGAAAGTACTTCTTTATCCCAAGAAGCCAAGATTTAGCCTCTTGTTCAGTCTTTACTTCACTGTCAAATGTAGGAGGTTTAGCCTTCCTAAATTCATCCCGAGAGCAATCCCTATGGTGTCTCGTTCTCTTTCTTTTATGAGAAGAACAACTTGAATCCCCGTTGGATTCTTTGGAGTTAGATGATCCACTAGAAGTCCTTCTCCTTCTCCTAGTACTGCTCTTACTACCTTCTGGTCTTGTTGTACCCCGCCTAGAGTCTATCTTCTTTTGCAAGTCTATCAAACTTTGCAACATGACAGCATTCAACTGATGGTGCTCTTCCTGGCATTTAATCAAACTTCTCATGGTGGTTGCAACATCTGATAGTGTCTCTTGGAATATCCTTCCATTAGACTCTATGTTGTCATTTCCATTTCAGACATTTTCTCCCATGGAATATTGTGCACGCTCGTAGGAATCCCAAGCATCATATCCATCATGGGTTCTCATAACTGAACCACCACTTACTTACCAAACTGCACTACCTGGAATATTTCCCTTGAAGGTGTCTATGATTCTGCAAACATGTTAGTAACACAACTGTTAAATGCATAACATTGATATAAATCAAAATCACTTACCTTCTCCTGGAAAAATCATAAAATAACAATTTTTCCCAAACACAAAATTTTTCTTCCTTTTCAACCCTAAAATTACTAAAATTTTCATTGAAAAACCGCTGAAATTCGCTGAGAAATCACACTAAAAACTCAAAATTTCCTTTGTTAAATCGGGCCTCTTCCCAACTAATTTTCTGATGTATCGGGTCCTTAGTTGACTAGGCTTCCGATACTTCGGCGGTCCAAACAACAAATTTTCTCTGGCACTTATCGACAATCCCATCAACTAAAATTTTTCAATGTGTCGGCGGTCCCATCATCTAAATTTTTTCAATGCTCATCGACAGTCTGATCCTATATATTTATTCGATGTTTCGGTAGTCTGATCACCTAACTTTTTTCGACATGTCAGCTGTTCCAACAACTAAATTTTTTTGATGTTTCCTGTACTTAGACAAATTTTCAAAAATTTTTATTTCCTCGTCTGTCGCCACATCGGCTACTCCATCAGCTAAAATTCTTCGACGTTTCGGCTGTCCTCGGGAGATCTCCGTTGACACTACGGCTCTACTTCAGTGATAAAATCCGACGAAGCTTCAGGGAACTTCTCCTGAAGGACAGCGGAAACTTTTTGATTTCTTTTTCCGGACTTAGAAAAATTTCTGGAAATCTTGTTTGTTATCTTTTTCTCCTTTCTGCCACCGTGTCGGCGGCTCAATTAACTAATTTCCTCTCTTTTCTGCCAATGTATCGGCACTTACGTCCACTTCCTTTTCCTTCCGCCGCTCCATCGGCTCTCCCTTCCTCTATCTGACGCCATAGCTGATGGTACGTATCGGATGATCTTTCGACTAAGCGAGCTGACGTTTCGACAGTCTTTAGATGATCTTCGCCGACGTTTCGGTGGTCCTCAGCTGAATATTGCTGATGATTTCAACACTTTCAAAAAATTTCGGCGAAAAATTTCTTCCTTCTCCTTTCAGCTGCCATTGCGTTGACTGCCTAGTGCACTAATTTTCTCCGATGGTGGTATCGGAAGTCTTTCCTTCTAACTGTGTCGACATTTCGATGATATTTAACTTAAACTGAGCGACGTATCGGTGCTTTCATCGTCTTTCTTCCACTGCTGTGTCGGCTATCCCATCAGTTAATTTTCACCGACGCTGGGTCTGTCTCGGACGACCCTTCAACTAAATTTTCTGCTGCATTGGAGGGTATTCAGATTGAGTCTTCCGATGAGTCGATGGCCCAACACTTAGAATATTTTCAAAAATTCTTTCCACCTGCCCCCTGTCGGTTGGCCCTCCGACTATGCTATCCGATGCATCGAAGGAGCTTCCCACTAAATCTTCTAATGATTCAACGGTCTGATGCTTAGAAAAAATTTCAAAATTTTCATTCCGTGGTCCCCGTTGGTCGGCCTTCCACTTAGGTGATCCAATGCATCGAAAAATATTCGGACTAAGTCCTCCAACGTATCCGATGGGATTCAGTCTAAGCCCTTCGATGATTTCCACCCTTAGACAAAAAATTTCAAATTTTTTTTGTCATACACAGATTTCCTTTGATTTTTTCTGGGCAGAGGGAAACCTCCCTCTACTAGCTGATTCTTCATGGCCCATAGAGGCCCATGTTGCAACATTAGCTCTGATACCACTCTATAACATCCCTGACCCTTTGACGGGCGAAGAGGACGCTACCATACACCAACTATCCGAGCAACTAGCCCCATGAACATGTACATACATATAAACTGAAATAAAATGCTTAGAAGTAAAAACATGCATACATGATTATCTTACAGTGGAAACAAACCATACATTCAAGCATTCAACATGTTCATTATAATTCATTAACAGTAAATATGATTGCAGAAATGAGATGGTCAAGAATACTTATCTTATAAAGAACTCGTCCCACAACCAGCTACGTCGTTGCAACGTTCCACCCAACCATAGGCCAGCGCGCTCCTTAATCTCTCAGCAATGCTCCCACCCACGAGTTGGGCATGATTCCCTAAGGAATAAGGAACAAGAAGGCTTACACATAGCCAAGGATACACAAAACAACCAAGCCAACATAGTTGGGTTTATCAGGCCATCAACAAGATCGCCAAGCCAACACGGTGGGGTTTATCAGGCCATCAAGGAGCTGGGGAAAGCTGAATGCTAAGCTGGTGAGATCATTGAAGAGCTAAGGACACCTACACCAAAAATAGCTTGACTTCTAAGACACCCACACACACCCAACACAAGGAAATCAGTCCCTTCTTTGCTACATAGTCCCTCAGGCCCTGACCTCCCTTCCAGTGCTATTCAGGGGTTGTGGAGAAGAAAGCCAGCCCTCTAGCTCTGTCTATGTGGATCCCAAACACACCAGGTTTATCAAGCAAACCAAGCCCTCATTCCCACTCCAACACAGTCTGCAGACCAACCACTGCATACATGCAGCAAACAATCGATTTACAACTTGGACAGGAAAAGTCGATCCCTGAGTCGTTCTTGGCCCTATCATGGCCAAAACAACTCAATGAAAACCCAAAACAACCAAAATGTAAATGAGACCACAATAATCCTCAAATCTTGGGGAGAACAACAACAACCACAAATCAGGGGAAGAACAACAGCCCTGATCTCAACGTGGAGGTAACGGGAAAATACATAACCCCAAGTTGGTAAGGAAAACATACCCCCAACACAATCCACAAAATTGGTATGGAAAACACCTATACAAACAGAATTAGAATGGATTATTCACAAGAAAATCGTGAATGAACCAGCATCGATATTCCCCAACCACGACATTCACACACACACAGAAATTGCGTCCTATGGCCGCCCTTCCAGCTCGCTGCGTGAAGAAAAACTAGGAAGAATCTTGTGTGTGAGGATGAAGAGAGAGCGTCTCTACCCGAAGATTGGAAAAAAAATGGAGAATATGGCATAGTGGAGGTTTCCTTGCCCATGTGAAGTGACGGAGTCTGCTGGTGGAGTGGGTGTGTGGGCAAGGACTGGCAATCTTGCCACCCACCACTTCCAGCAATAACTTCCCCAACTAACAATAGAGGTTTTAAATGGGTAGCTGAGACATGGATTTTCCCCATAGGCTCAAGGTTTACTAATTCCCCCTCCTTATCCTTAGGAAAATCATGCCCTTTTCAATATGGTTGTAGTGACATAGCTGGTTGGGTTCATTTTAATAAAAAATGCATATTTACATGATGTCAAAACCATAATGTGCCATATAGCACAATATACCATCGACAATGATCTTAATCACCGAACATAACACAACCAAATCAATGGTGGGGATTTTTCCTTTAGCTCCACACCATGATTAATTACAATATATACATCATGTACATTTAATGCAAACGGGGTCAAAATCGGGGTGTTACAGAAAAGCTGAGAAATAAATAATAGAGAAGGGGCCAAGAAAGATCCACTGCGGTCCCTATGTCTATGTGGAAGATGAAATGGGAGAACGAATAATGATGGAAACATCATATGAGATGATTCTCACAACAAGACCATGCTTGTAGCTCTGTAGGTTCATCCCTGAACTTCCTCCCCTAAACCATTTCTTTAGTTTTTTCTATAATTCAAAAAAATGTATTAATATGTGTGGTACAAAAGCATTCCATGAGCTACTCAAAGTGCATTCTGTTAGAACAAATATTTCCATACGTAAATATTATTTACTGGAAAGTTTTTTTTTTTTAGTAACTAGGGGAATTGGTAACTGGAGACCCATTCCCACTACCACTATACCCATAGGTTCCCCACACCCTTCACAAGACATGGGACACAGGTAAACTCAGGTGGGATTTGATCTCGTGACCTCCAATTTACAACAAGTGACTTCATAACAACTGAACCGCCAATGAGCCACACCTGTGCGGGCTATTATTTACTAGAAATTTAACATTTCATAGATAACAAATATTTATCCGGAGTATTTAGTGAAATTTTATTCATATAGTAAGACAACATGACTCTTTCCTCTATTTTTTGACATGATGGTGGTATTAACAGTGTCCACACATTCCCTGTAAAAATATATTTATATGTGTATTTAATATATTTTTGTCTTAAACTTTAAAATTTGTGCATTTTTTTCATTTTAATACGATGGTTAAAGAAATATTGTTGAATACAAACACAAGTTTCCACCTCAGTGCGGCAATGGTATTGTAATATAGCATTTAAATGCAAGTTGATATTCTGGTGGAAAATGTGTGCTGGATAGATTGATTCTTGATTTCCTTCTCAGGACATGTGGAATGTAACTCCAGAACCACATCTCTTGATGGAATTACCCCAAGAACACACTTTCCATACAACATTAGCTGATTTAATTGTGTGCCCATTTTTTATTTCATAGAGTATTTTGATATTTTCCATGCCTAGCAAAATGACCAATTGAGTATAGGTCTAGGAATGGATTATTTATTTAATTTATATATTTAATTGCCAACCAACACAGTGGTTTTCTGTTTATTAGGAAAACTCTTTCCAAGCAGTATGGGCCAATGGTCCTGGCGAAAGGAGATTGATAAGGTAAGGGTTCTTGCATTTCCTACATTATCCCTATGCATTAATATTTTATATGACTTGCTTGTACCTGTCATATAATATAACTTTGCTATTTTCATTTCTAGCCTCTTCATCATGCTTCCTATCCATTGTTTTTATAGAAACATAAGAATATCAGACTTAACTGTCTTTGTTGTGTTCTCGTTGTACCATTCCTTGCTTTTATCACTCTTATGTTCTCTCTGTTCATTGCCCACCTCTGTTTTTTAACCACTTTCCCTCTATCAGAACTGTTTAAGTTTCAGCTTTTGGCTGCATTTCTTCATCGTTTCCTTAAATTACTATTCAAAATTGTGTTTTATTTTTCTTTTTGTACCAAAATCTTGGAAGTTTTTGTTCATGTTTATTTTCTACCAAACCAAAAGATTGCACGAGAAGTCTATTTTGGGTGGAAATGGAGGTGCTTTTCCTGTCGTCTAAGCTTCTTCCAACCTTCTCATGGGGAAAAGGAGTGTCGAGTTTTGAAACCTAGTAAGAGCAATTATCCTTTATCCTCCATCTCTGAAGCTACCATTTGTAGTTATATTACAAGTGTATTGTGATAGATTTCTTGGTTTGGCATGGGAAGCTTTGTTGGGGTTGAAATAGAGGTATATTGCCATTCTATACCATTTGTCTTGAAGTAATAATTTTTAGGAATTGCGGTGACATTGCCACCTCGTGGCTCTTGTTTGACAAATATCTAATGTCTAGCTTAGGATTTTCCTATTGAATATTTCTGAAGTGGATCTAGTTATTAAGGAGTAGATTGGGTTTGAACGATTCAACCCTATCCACTCTTTAATCACTAAAGCCTCCATGAGATCCTCAATTGACCCGATCTGCCTAACTTGGATTTGTTAGGCACTAATCACAACTTTTATGCCATTTTAAATCTTAATTCATCTTTCATTTTTTGTTTTATAAGATATAAAAATTTCCTTCATTTACATGTATTAAACTCATCCCTAAAACATCAAATCACAAGGTAGGTTTGCCCCAGTTTGTGGCTCGGAATTACCTTCTGGAAATATGCTTTCTACTACTGATTAAATATGGTCTAAAATGGAAATAAAAGGTCCACGAGACTACACATCAATAAAAAGAACTTCTTGGAGATCCAAAACTATGGAAAGGAATGTGCCTTTCCACGATTTTTTATTTTTTCAAACCTCCAGGTTTCATCTCAATATTGACCCACTTTCACCATGGGTATTACAAAACCGTTGAAACCCCAAGTTGCTTTCCAAAAATATCGTCTCTACAACGATGTTGTTTCATGGAACAATTACCGTCCAACACGCAGATTTCATCGATAGAGATTAGTTTTTCACGGTTTTTCATGGATGGATTTTTTGTTAAAATTCCAGAATTCGTTGATAGAGGGACACACGTTCATCGCAAATGATCCACGGTTTTGCATGGAAACAAAAATTTGCCTCGCAGTTTTTGTCCTTATTTGCATTGTTATAGGGATGATACTTTTGTCGATAGAGAGACGAAACGTAGAAAATGAATTAAAAAAAATCAATTTAAAGGCCACCGTAGAGAAGACACGTGGTGGTTTTGCGTGGAATAATTTTTTGTTCAAATTCCAGAGTTTGTCGTTAGGGAGACAAATGTTCGTCAAAATTTATCCACGGTTTGGTGTGGAAACTAGATTTTGTCAAGTAGTTTTTGGCCATATGTTTGTCGCTATAGAGACGAAACCATTGTCGGTAGAGCGACGAAATATAGGAATTCAATTCTAAAAAAACAATTTCAAGGGAACCGTGCAGAAGACATGTGGTGACCAATTTTTGTCTCTATATTGATGGCGTATAAATTTTGTCATTAGATCCATGAAATAATTGCCACAAAAATTCGCGACCGTTATTGTCGCAGTTGTGACGGAAAAACGTGGAAAGAACAATGAAAAACCGTCACAATTTTGATATTATGTATTAGTGTCTGTGACACAAGAGGCATCAATAGAGGCTCCATGGGGACTGGAAGCATAACTAGTCGGTGGAGATAAACTCATAGTAACTAGTACAACTCCTAAAGTCAAACTAATAACCCAACCAATGGATGTGATATACAGTGCTCTGTTCGAAGGAGACATGACTCAACTGCTTCCAAAGATAACATCTTTTTTCGTCCATGTTTTTACGTTTTTTTTTTGGACTTTTTTAGATATTTTGAAAAGCTTGAAAAAGAATAAAAGTGATTTAGAGTACATAGCTAGGAGGAGACAAGTGTCAGGGATAGGCAAGCTAGTTCCAAGTAGTGTAACATACCTATGGTCATTGCAAGGAAACATGTGCAGGATAATGACACTCAAGGGAAGGTCTCCTCTCGGTAAAGGGGTGATCAAATTGCAAGAGATATATAAAAAGGCTATGCCTGGCTAGACATGAGGCAAGATCAGGCTATGTGGCTGACAAATCAAAGCTAGGAAGTCGGCATAAAGCTCAAGAAGGAAAGCAAAACTCATGAAATGCAATTACAACTTGACATGTACAAGGGAGTCCCTATGGGGAAAATCCAACATAAAGGTCAAGAGGAGTATGAAGCTCTTACTCAAGTACATGGCGGGACTAAAAGGGGACTCCCACAACCTAAAGGAGGTATCTCAACATGGGCACCAAATGAAAAATAGGATATAAATAGGGAACCCATGTATAGGAAAGATCTACCATTCACACAATACCACTTCTAACAGTAGCATGAAGGTTCTATGATATTGTGAAATGGGTTCGTACCTAAGGTTAAAATGAAACGGTCATAAGGTCATGAAAAATGCAGGAAGATGTGTTAACACCCAAAAATGGTTAACTACCTCATCTACCCCATTACATGGCTCATTTGTCCACTTTCCTACCATATCTCCATCAAAAACCCATAAAACCATCTAAAAGGTCACCAAAAAAGCTTAAAATGCCTCCAAAAGGCTATAAAATCCTTTTTTCCTCCAAAAATATCCAAAAAGGAATAAAAAATGTAAAATAATGAGGAAAAAAGAGGAAAAAAAACCCTAAACAGCTAAAACCCTAAAAAGTTGACCTAAACCACATGGTTTTATAAATAAGTGATGGAGACCCATTATTCCACATCCACAATAATAAGCATCCTGCCTCTGCCGAAATTATTCTCGAAACCCTAGCTTACCATCAAGCTACTTTCACCATTGAGAACTCTTTTGGCCCATTTCCACCACCGGAGAAGGAGAAGAAGCAGCTTGGAGCTCGAAGCCACCGACATCGGACCAATGCAACGGACTCCACCAACCTCCTCATTGGAGGTAACATCAATAAAAATCATTATTCATTCCTTTACATTTTTTGCTCCATGTTATTTACTTTTTACTACTTTAGCTTCGAGAACGTATTTAGATTAGCCTTTATTTCAGTTTATCTTTATTTAATTCATATACATCATTGAACTGCTACTAAGGATTCCAAATTCCTTAGTAGGTGCTCATCAGCACAAGCTAGGGTGAAAACCCTAGCAACAGTTTTGGCGACTCCGCTGTCTTTTTTAATTTTATTTTTTCCGTACTGTACTTTCGGTTGTCGTTTTCGGCCGCCGGAAACCGCACTTTTTTCTTCCGCAACCGCGTCCCGACCGCGTTTTTTCAGCCCACAGTCGCGATCCGACCGCGCCTGTTCATAACACAGTCATGCTCCGACCGCCGCTGTCAGCCCGAATCCCGCGACCTAGACCGCGCCTGTTGCCTTCAAATCCGCGGTCCGACCGCGCGAGTCCGCCCCATACCCACGGTCCGCGAACTGTTTGTTGACCTTGTTTCCGCGCCGAAACCCAACCACTTTTCCTCCATTTTTCCTGCACTTGCACAGCCACCTATACCACTTGCAGCCCTACAGCCATTTCTGTCCCTTGTTTACAGAATTGTTTAGAAAATTTTTAGCATTTATTTCAAAAAAAATAAAAAATCTTTTGCATGGTAAAAGTTTTTCAAAGTTTTGTTTACATTACTATTGTTATTGAGTAACTATTTTGGATTCACAACCTCACATGCACACAATCTATCCCCTAATTCAAGTGAGACCTAAAATCTACTTAACTCAACCAACACTATAACCTCATTTGAGGAACAAAAAAGAATCTTGTAGTTAGGTAGGATCGGGGGGATAGGATTCCAATAACACCCCTCGGTTATTTACATGTGAGACATAGTTGTTGTCCATTAGGGAACCAAAATCCCTTAGTATTTTTTGACACGGTCACAACCGGTTTATTAGAGGGCCTCTCCCTTAGGAGGGTTGAAGTCATGAGATTGGTTCCGGAAGTCTGAGTGGAATACCGAAATCCATTCAGTAACTGAAGGGCTACCTTTCACAGTTCTCGGAATATCCCTGTATAGGGAATATTGCGGTTAAAGGACCAAGCGGCAGATTCACCTTTCTGGACGTGTCATGAACGGGGTATCTTAGTTGCCATACTTCTAGGTTTGCGTACCCGGTGTCCCTCCCGGTAGGGGGATACTTTATCCATTTGACTTTCCTACTTATATTGTCTGACTTGGATTTCATCACCTTGCAGAGGATATATTTAGTTGAGTCATAATACCATTAGCTAGGTGTTTGCATGCTCCCTTACCTCTTCTTGGTCTAGTGAGTCCACCGATTTTTCTTTTTTAGGAAACCGACTGCTTCTTGGTATTCTGACCACTTTTTCGACACTCCGCCTATTGTAGCACGCAGTTACACTAGGTGTTTTGAGTTGCTTTTTGGCCTGAGTGCCTTATTTTTCGAACTCTCCTTCTGCACACATGGTTGCATTAGGATTTTTGAGTTGTTTTTTCGACACCACAACCCACATATTTGAAACCACTTATCACCATTGACTCTCCGAGACATTCTCGTCGCCTCAGAGGTGAGCCCCCACAGCACGGTTCACTTGACACCACACGTCATCACCGTAGATCTCGAGCCTTGTAACTCGACTCCACTCGTCAGCGGCATAGGACTCCGTCACCAAATTTCGAGAACACTCTTTACACTGCCCCCACTAGCCCCATGGCTGGCATGAATCCCAATCCCTTCATTATAGGGACCACCGGTGGTACATCCGCCACTATACCAGTTACTACACCTATCATGGGTATGCCCTCTACGGGAGGCCCATCTACCATTCCCCTCACCGTACCTATTCCTACAGCAGGAATACCCATACCCACTCCATTAGTGACTCCTACCGCCCTTGGTGGCGCAGGACCTTCTCATACCACCGTCGTTCCCCCACTTGGGGGCAACCTACCTCACATGACCCCTCCACCTAAGGGCATGGGCCCCAACGTGGTCCAACCCACTACCGTGCCACACCCTTCATCCAATTTGCCATACATGGCTAGCCTCAACCTACCTGACCTAGCCAGGTTAACCAACGACCCCATCCGGCACGACCCTGTGTGGCCCCACATGCCTACCAAACTCCCCTCTGACATCCC
>LPNX010568397.1:481046-632768 GCA_001517045.1 Pseudotsuga menziesii
AATCACATCGTTGAGAATCGCGCAGGATTTATATCCATTCCATTATTTGTCAAAGACCCCGGATTTCTCCCGACTCTAGCACATTGGCGAGTCACTTTGGAACACCCAGTTATATGTTCCCGTGGATGTCCGGGCTGCGTTGGCGATTGTATTCGGAAGCCATTCAGTTCTATGCTTCTTTGAGTACCAAGTTCAGTTCCAGATCAGTGTACCATTACGAGTGTGACCCGTGTCACTCTGATCCAGCAGCGCATCAGTTCCTTCAGAACCACAATCAGTAGCACTGCTGCCATTCCAGTGTATCAGTTTTTCAGCTCAGACATGGTCAGCTCAGCAGTATGTTCTAGATTTGTGTCCCTTCCAGACCCTCATGTTATACACAGTGATTATCTACTACAGGTCCCCCTTTTCGGTCCTCACAGTTATTTTTATGTATCTTGATACGAGCATGGGAATGCCCGCCTCGTTCGTATATTGATATTTTTCCTCATTCAGTATTTGAGGACCATTTATATTGCTATGTTCTGATACGAGCATGGGAATGCCCGCCTCGTCCATATTATTAGATGATCCCTCATCCATTATTGAGGTTATGTACTTTTCAGTCCTTGCAGGTGGTTCGAGATCGGTGTCCCGGATTTCAGTTGATTCCTTCTTTTCTCCACACTCCCAGAAAAACCAAATATGACTCATGATGTCCATCGGCCATACAATGAGCTCCTGCCCTCACACATCAGGGGGCAATCTGTTAACACCCAAAAATGGTTAACTACCTCATCTACCCCATTACATGGCTCATTTGTCCACTTTCCTACCATATCTCCATCAAAAACCCATAAAACCATCTAAAAGGTCACCAAAAAAGCTTAAAATGCCTCCAAAAGGCTATAAAATCCTTTTTTCCTCCAAAAATATCCAAAAAGGAATAAAAAATGTAAAATAATGAGGAAAAAAGAGGAAAAAAAACCCTAAACAGCTAAAACCCTAAAAAGCTGACCTAAACCACATGGTTTTATAAATAAGTGATGGAGACCCATTATTCCACATCCACAATCATAAGCATCCTGCCTCTGCCGAAATTATTCTCAAAACCCTAGCTTACCATCAAGCTACTTTCACCATTGAGAACTCTTTTGGCCCATTTCCACCACCGGAGAAGGAGAAGAAGCAGCTTGGAGCTCGAAGCCACCGACATCGGACCAACGCAACGGACTCCACCAACCTCCTCATTGGAGGTAATATCAATAAAAATCATTATTCATTCCTTTACAGTTTTTGCTCCATGTTATTTACTTTTTACTACTTTAGCTTCGAGAACGTATTTAGATTAGCCTTTATTTCAGTTTATCTTTATTTAATTCATATACATCATTGAACTGCTACTAAGGATTCCAAATTCCTTAGTAGGTGCTCATCAGCACAAGCTAGGGTGAAAACCCTAGCAACAAGATGTGAAAACCTAACCTATATTCCAGTTCAAACGTTATACCTGTGATAGATATGAACGGGTCAAAGTATTTGAGAGAGTGTACAAAAACTAGGCCGTACATGATGACAATATTAGTCCAAAATATAGGATATATGGAGTATTGATCATGACAACTACATCCAAAGGAAACAGTGTGGTGGACAATGGGACATAAAAAGGAATGTAAGGTGTAGACCCAACGTTCATGTATCTACTACCACCCCCATGAGGGTGAACATTAGTGTTAAGACCGAGAGAAGGGAGTGAAACCCCCCCAAAAATGGAGTAGAGGGTGGAATATGACCACTCCCAAATATATGAGCAAGGTAAGGGGTTGTGGTGCCCCCCAGTCCAACACCAAGGTCCGCACTAGGACCTGGAGCAGGTGATGGGATACTAGTAGTGATATATGGAATTCCAAACATAACAAGACCCAAAATCAAGAGAACATAAATATACTCAAGTAACCACAATCCCAAAAGCTAACTAGTGCACAAAGAGCACACTCCTAAGAAAATCTACAACCAAAATGTAAGCAAGCCAAGGGGAGGATAAGTGAGCTCCTGAATGCAATAGGTATGTCTTTCCTAGGAGAGGCTCAAAACTCCCATACACTATAGGTGGAGGTATGCAACCAATTATAGTGGCCCTCAACTTCAATGCATAAAGCGAATGTGTTGTCCGACCCCTACCTGGACAGAATAACCACTACAAGTACCCCCTGTGGTACATAGGTAAGGAAACTAAGGTCACCCCGATATAAGCAATGCTTAGGTAGAAAGTCACAGGTGAGATCGATCGTATGGGAAGGGTAGCAAAGCCCGAAGCCTGAAAGCACCAACTAGTACCCCAAGGGTGCACCAACTGATACCTCAAAGGCCCCTAGATAAGAATATGATCCTGGAAATATATCTGGCGTTCACAGAAAGTGACCAAGGGTCATCCCAATCACAATCACGTGTGTTTCCTCGTGCTTGACTCCTATGTAAGAGGAGCGTCTCGAGAAACTCTAATTATACCAAGTATTTCTCACTCTCACCTAGACAAACACCTAATTGTTTATGTTTAGTAGTCTTGGAGAATTGACATACAATGAACTATTCCAAGACTCTAAATCCTAATCTTGTTGGTGAACCTTATAAAAGAAAAATGTGTAGTTCATTTTAGTTAAGCATTGATTTTAATGGATGTAATTAGTCAAAGGGAAATGACCGTGCAACTAATGATATTATGACTCAGCAATGAAATAAATGTGCACACCTACCAAATAATGCCAAGTGCAATTTTGTAGAATGAAAAACACGGTGTGCCACTACATGAAATGCAAAAATATTCATTTCTAAATGAAATCCTAAACACAACCCTCATCCAAGCAATCCAATGCAAGTACCTCCTTAAATCCATATGTGAGATGCAAGTAAGAATGCAACTATTTTGTATTTTCAATGTAAAAGAATGAAAGTGCAATAAAATTCATTAAAACTCTAAGTATCTGCAGCAAGTAGAAAACACAAACCATGCAAGACATCGAGTCTAAAAGACTAATGCACTAATGGAAAAACCAAAAAAGGAGATAAATGACTGGAACTATTTTCAAAGAAAAATCAATGAAAAATGGTCTCTGGTCACCAAAGAAGCAGTCAACAGACAACATCAGAACCCAGGAAGACCCAACCACACTCACAACCCACCCAACAACTTCCCACATCAAACTCAACCAAAAAAGGGAGGATGTATGCGAATGTATAAAAGAACAACAGTGTATGTATGCGAGTTTTATCCAAAAACCTACATGAATATGCGTATTTTGGCCAAAAACCTGCGTGTATACGTGACTTTTGGCCAAAAAACTGCATATGTACATGACTTTTAGCCAAACACCTGAGTATACAAATAAGAAAGTGTTAAAAAGTAGGCCAAGGGTCAAACCACTCTAGGGGAGTGTCAATGGATGAACATACTACTATATGCAACATAGAAACAGGGAGAAACAGAGAGCAATTCAAGCACATTGTGCCCCCAAACCCCAAAGAAAAACAAGGAACATTCCTAGCGGAATCACCAATTCTGTTACGGAGAGAAACTTCCTATGGCTTGGGGGTACCAAAACAGACAGTATGACACCAGAAATCAATCTTTCCCAATATGCAAGAACAATAATAAAATCTAACACTAAGGGATATCGAATCGTACCTTATTCTAGATGGTTGAAGTAGATCCCTATTGAGCTTTTCCAATGCAATTGCAATTATAATTTTCTCTCAACAACAATAAACAAAGTAAGCATGATATATATAAATGTGTTAGAGCTATTCTAGCATATATAATCAATCATGTATAAGAAATTAAACACATTCATGGATTCAATATTTGTATTCAAAATGCACATGAATCGGACATGAAAAGATATTTCTATTAATGAAACAGAGATACAATAGTGACAAAATTTGTTGGAACTTCTGCTAACCGGAGAAACCGAGTCCTCCACCTAGGCCTCCACCACTTCAATCCTCCATCTCTTGATAGCAAGCTCTCAAAGAAAACGCAAGATTGGGAAGACCATTATGTGCTCCAAGAGACAAAGGGATGTAGACTCAAGTATAAGCATAGTTGAGGAAAAAATGGACTATAGTTTTCTTGCTCTTCAATTTCTCCCCTTCAATGCATCAAAGGGGTTCCTTATATAGCACTCTAAAGAGGTAATGGAGGGTTGAATCTGAGCGTTCTAAAGGAATTTGGAAGACCAAGAGTCAAGTTATTTGGACTCATATGAGAAAAACTCCAAAAATATCCGGACTTATGCACACATCTTGATGTACATGAGTTTGAGGACAAAAGTCGCGTGTACATGTGAGTATAGCTTTAAAAGTCACATACAACAATAAATAGGTGTTTTTTAGGGGTGATATTGGAACATCAAAGTATAATGTAAGACCATGGGGTCTAAGGAGTCTTCTGAGGGACAGGGAAGGCCATAAATGTGTGATCTACTTGGTCTAGTAAAATCATCTATAACACTATGAAAGCTATGTCCATAGCTCTCTAGAAAGTTGCACCAACATTGATTAGCACAAAACACATTCTCTTGTAGGAAAATGTGCCCCAGGGTGTTTTGAAGGAAGTCTTGAGATGGTCGGAGTTTGTGACCAAAACCTGATTGTATTATGAAAATCCATCAAGCAGAGAAAACATTTCTGCACCCGAAATTGTTTGCAATATTTGTTCCATTGATGGAACATGGTATCTATCTTTTTTCAGATTCTCTATTGAGATTTCGAAAGTCCACACATAGTTTTATCTCTCCACTCCTTTTATGGATAGGAACCAGGATGGAAATCCATTGTGTGTGTCTAACACAGAATGTAATTCTAGCCTTCAAGAGCTTTTCAAGATCCTTCTTTATGGATGGTTCGAGACTAGGATGCATCTTTCTCAGCTTTTGTTGATAAGGTCTTGCGTCGGGATTTAGGGGTATGTTATGTTGCATAATAGAATAATCAAAGGTTTTGAGATCATCATAAGTCCATGCAAAAACATCCTTGTATTCTTTGCATAATTTCACTAAATCTCTCTCCTCTTCAGAAGAACAAGTAAGTCCTATATTAATGAGCTGGGGGTTTTTCTCATTACCCAAATTAACAATTTTGTAATTTAGAGTGGAACTCTGAGTTTTCCAGTTTGGAGTCCCTTTGAACTTATCTTGAAAATCATAGAATTTCTCTACATTAAGGACTGATTTAGGAATCAAATTAGAAGGAAAAATATTATTATACAGAGACTTTTCATGTTCAACGTCATCTATGGAAAAGTATTTGAAGGTGTCTTCGGCTATGAGGAAGTCTAATATTTGAACATCATCATCAAATATTTTCCAACTGGTTACATTATAGGGTATGGAAGTCCTATACATAAGTTTGATGGAAAAGGTATCAGGAGCGAGGCCTTCAAGTGAAATGAGCCTAGATGTAGTGTTTTCTAAAAGGTCCGGATCATAATTTTGTGACCTTGGGATAGACTTAATGTTAAAGGCTTTGAATGAACTTCTCATGTCCCTTACTAATTTATGATAATTCAAAATATGGGGGGATAAACAATGGATCTGATTTCTCACCTGTTTGACTATAATTTCAGAATCTCCATAACATTGAATAATTTCAACTCCCACGTCTATTGCTTTCTTGATCCCTTGTACCAAGGCTTCGTATTCAACAATGTTATTGGTACACTCAAATTCTAGTCTGCAAGCGATCATCCATTTGGTTCCCTTAGGATTGATAAGCCCACAACTTGCACTGACACCATATTTGGACTTAGATCCATCAAATAAAAGTGTCCACGATGACAAATCTAATCTAAAATTGGTATTAACATCATATACATTATGTACAATTTCATCGGAAAATGGAATAACTTTACAATTGTCTATTTCTGACAGTGTATCAATATTATGATTTGGATAAGTGTTAGCAGGAAAATCACCAAAGTAAGAGTCAAGGGTGTAGTGTTCAATGGTTTTATTCACAAAGACTGCTAGTTCACTTAGATCATTTAGATCCATGACAGTCTACTACATGAGGGGCTCCCTATTAATCTTGATCTGATTAGGCCTCCCATTGTATGGCAGCCACAAATGGGACTAGTCAGTAGCAAAGTTCCTTTCAGTTTCTCAGACCAGTATCTACTTAGACACATACTATATGTCTCAGGAACATCAACTACTATGATATCCATTATCTGATGTATTATAGGGTCCACAAACAATGCTAAAAGGACGTTTTTAGCTCCCCTAAGATTTTTACTCTAGATATTTCTAACTGCACTATATGTGTAGGAAAAGACTCCCATGTTTCATTTAACTTTCTACACAAAGAAACATGAATAACATTTGAGGATTCCCATGAATCGATCATGCAGTTGTGGACGTTCCTGTTAAAAATATCAAAAGTCAGCAAGAAAGGTGGGACCCTTTTGTGTCAGAATTTTGAGACTCGGGCTTCGTGTAAATTTCTAATTTGTGATTCTGAGCTTCCACAGATTTGTTTAATGCCATATTCTTAGGTAAACTTTCTCTAATGGATGGTATATTGAGAAGTTTAAACAAAGAGATATTTGCTTTGTCCCTCTTTAAATCGTCTACCAAATTATATTCGACATCAGGGATTACCTTTTCCTTTGGTGGTATTGCTTTACTTGTACTCTAAGCAGATGTCGTCGATGGAGTGTCATGCGATGTCAAGCCTTCACTTTTGGTGTTGTATGAATGCTGCAGATCAAATACAACTTCAGTTTCTTACTCCTCTTCTGCCATTGGTAACTCTAAAAAACAATTGACAGTATTCACTAGTGGAAAATGAGAGATTAGTGACCAGGAGACCAAAATTTTTGGTCACCACAGTTTTTTTGAAGGGATAAATGACCAATATTGATAAATTTAAGTGAGATAACTAAAAAATACCAAGATAAATGACCACTTTTGGTCATGGGATAAAAACCAACTAAAAACGACCAAGATAAATGACCAAATTTGGTCACGGGATATCTAGACTAAAAATGACCACATAACAATTGGTCATTTATTTGGTCATTTATAGTTGTCACTCCGGCAATAAAAAAAATTCCAAATTGTTTTTCAAACCCTAACCAACCATGAGCAAGAAGGTGGGAAATGGGGCAATTACCTAGTTTTGGAAACCAAAAATCCCACATCCAATCCTAAAGAACCCCCATCAAAACCCTTTGTCTATACTTCGTTTTACCTTTTAGGTCCAAGACTTGGTTCACCCCAATATCATGCCCCACCATGAGAACTACACCATCTCCCATACTCTTCACCATAGGACGATGCTTTGTTTTACCTCTCACAACATTATTCATCAAGACCTAAGTTACCTTTGATAAAGCCTCCACCCCAAGATGAATAGGAGAGTTTTGAGGCACCACAACCCGAGCCTTTTGTTGATTAGATCAAGGAGTAGTAATGAGGGGTACTTCGAGCTAGGTTTTTTCCACATGAGGTTGTACCACAGGTACATTTCTCCCAAGGGTTTAGCAGTTTCCCAAAACCTTGAAAATCCCTAAAAAGTTGTATGCCCCTGGGAATTTTTGCCTTGCTGAACGCTGTTTTTGATAGAAGATATAATACGCCCAAAGAGGGTGATTCAAAATCTGTGTTTTTCTTTACATATTCCATCTTGGCACCAAAATCACAGGCGGCCAAGCAAACCCACCCGTGCAAGGAAGTTAAGCCATCAAGGAAAATGTTAAGTAGACTTGTTCATTCATGTCGAAAATTAAACCTAATTTTCCAACAAGGTCGGACGGACTAGGATGGCTGCAGGAGGAGCGGAGGGGATGCTGGGGTTGGAACCCAATTAATCCATCTCAATAAAGTATGGCAGATTCTTTGGTGTGCACCAGGATCTTAGCTTACTAGAAGTTGATGACAACATTCTCACAGAGGTTATGCAAAATGGGTGAGCTTCCATTCGATTCCCTTCTTGATTCAATTCTTTCCTTTTGTTTTCCATTTACTTATCAGAGAGACTTAAGCCGAGTATAAAGATGATGATTTGGTGCCACAACAACATCAGGGTGAGCATCCGTGGAAGGCTGTTTTGTGCACCTCTTCAAAGACGTATTCCATTAAGTTTGTTGCCACTTCCAACTCCGTTTATCTAATACCCCCTCAAAATTCTTCCCTTCAAAAAGAAGAAATAGAAGAAGACCATTGCCACTCACAGAATGAAGGTGACAAGCCCAGTGTTGGTGCAATGAAACTGGCCCCTGGACACATGGAGCTTGTTCAGATTGCTCCGAGGCTAGAAAAGCTCAAGTCCTTTCTCAGTGAAAGGCCTTACAAAGAAGACGAAATGGGTGTAGAAATAGAAACGAGGGGCTTGAAGGGATTATACAGGTGGGATGATTTGCTAGATATTATCCAAGCAAGCGAAGAGGAACTGCGAGCAAGTCTAAAAGGCCTAGTAGCCGTAAATATTGAAGGCTACTGGAGGATTGTGGATCACAAATTCATGGGCTGTCTCCTGGATGTCCTTATTCTCAACTGTGTTCAGCATGATTGGCCTCTGAATGCCTTGAAAGCTGTAGATATTCTAGCCATGCTGGAGCAAGATGGGTATTCCAGAAGACTTGCTATGCATTGCTTGGAAGTCTATGGGAACACAATAGCTGGGTCTGCAGAAGATGAACAACACAAAATGAGCCAAGTCTGGTGTCTGGATGAGAGGCTTGTCTGCTTGCACTATGCAAAGTAGCTCATGAGTGCTGGTAGATGGAAATTAGATGATTTCATGGAAGCGTGGATGCAGAATTTGCCTTCTGGCATGCAGGCACGCATGGAAATTCTCAAGGGTGAAGCTTTGTTGGAGAATTTCGGTGTAGATATGTGGATTCACCCATTCAGTGTCTCGGCTCTGCCTACCACTCCTGCAGAGCATTTTGATGCCCTATTTAGAAAAAGGCCCAAGTGGCAGTGGGAAGATTTGGAGCCCTACATTCGGTATGTATGTTTAAATGGATGAATGTTGTATTTGCTCCTGGACATAGTATAATAGGTTCAAAGAGGGATGGATTTTAAATACCATTATTTTCAAATGAAAGGATCTATAGGTGAAAGCAGGCCTCTTTTGCATTGTAGCATGTTTCTATTACTTCCTAAGCAATGCATGCATGTTAACATCGATCTGCAACTGCTGACTCTATAATTAACAAAGTTACGCAACTGGATCTTGTAGGGATATGCAGGTACCGGGGCTTTCTGTTGAAGGTTTACTTATAAAGTACAGAAGAAAATCCCAGCCAACTCCATATGCCTCTCCTATATTCAGTGCTAGATAGGGCTTGTTGATATGCAAGGAATTTTTCCGAATGGTATGTTCCATTTCTAGTTACTCTGTATATGACATAATTTTTACAGAATAAACCAGTGAGTATACTTTTATAGCTATATATCAGTAGTTAGCTTTTTCCTGTATTGAGGATCGCTTAGTGAAATTGAGAATACAAGCTACGAAATTGAATTTGGATTGTCAGCTATATATTAGTAGTTACTTTTCCTGTATTGAGGACCGCTTAGTGAAATTGAAAACGCACGCTATGAAATTGCATTTGGATTGTCCTTTATCTCTGGAATATCCATTGTTATGATTCAATCATTAAATGTGCGCAGAATCGTGAATGGAAAAAATCTCAAGTGTGATGTTGCAAGTGCCATCTTGCTTCTTATTTTGTACACAAATTATGAAAATCTCTAGAAGTCGGTCAAGAATTTTGAGTTTTCATGGAAACTTATATTTCACGTTCTTTAATTTCTCCATTTGTAATGGTTGCATTTCAGCTTTTTGATCTCAGGTGATGCATCTAAATCTACGTAGTTTAATATATCATAAAAGTGAAGAGCATGTTGCAGGTCTTGCCATTGCTGCCAACTGTGTGGTTCTGTGGATGATGTGGGTGCCTTTGGTGTCAAAATGAGTTTCACATTTTGTAGAAAGTCATGCCATTTTACACACTAAAAAAAATGCTGCTCAACCGTATGCATTTCTGAACCAGAAATACATTGAGAGTGCTCACAAATTCAAAGATTCAGGATAAATAATGATCTGCTCAAATTGTATCCCATACGATTTCACATATTGATATGGCTTATGCTAGACTGGACTTGTGCTGTTTGCCTATGTTGGAATTTGCAAAGAAAGAAAAAACAAAGGATTAGTTTAGTCTTTGAAGTGTATAGTTTAAGACCATAGAAATTTGTTGCTTTATTGGCAAGTTGTCAAGATATTAAGTTGTTGCTTCCATAGCAAGCTATTTAACAAGTAGTCATGTTACAGAGTTGTTGCTTCCATAGAAACATATTTGAGAGTTGTTTTTAATCATCCACGGGGATGGAACGCCATTGAAAGTGTCTGACATCTGTGTATCAGTCTCTGGTTGCTTTCTATTTCACTCGTACTTTTTCGCTCAAATAATTAAGGTTGGCTGAGCAAAGGTTTCCTGCAAACTCTTATTTTGGCGAAGCAAACTCAAGACAACTGTTTTTTTTAGCTTTTCTAGACTACAGTCCTTTTGTTCTCATTACTTCCCCTGTTGGATTTTATGCATACTGAAGAAAGCAGCTCTAGTGAAAGTGGTCTCCTTCCTAAAATATTGCTTCATCTACTGAGTACCTGAGACTATGGCCAAAACCTAATTGTACATCAGTCAAATTCATCAGCAGTTCATATTTTGCATTGAAAAAAGAACTTCCAGTCTGAGCATCAAGTTGTGCATTAGGTTCATCCATGTGTTCAGTTTGTTAAGTGGTCTTTCGTGCAGAAAATCTTACTTAGCCCACGAGCAGAACTGTTTCCATACCTTTTTTTGAATCAAAATAATATGATTTCCAGACTCCAGAGTATGTTCACTATGCTGATGTTACCTTCCAAACTGGGCAATGTGACATAGCATGGGCACTTTGTGTTTTCTAATGTAATTCAGAGACTCACATTTCGAACACGATAGCAATTTTTCTTTTATAGAAACAATAATTTATATTATATGTAGATAAAGGTACAGTAATGTCTTACCTATTCCTAGAAGCATATTTTTTACAAATTTTTAGCCAAGTACACTGAAAACTTATGTTAAATTGACATTTTTCTATATTTCCAAAATATATCGTGGTATAGTCACAGAAACATCTCTGAAAATGAAAAAAAGAGGAAGCAGTTAGATTACATTTCAACTGAGACATAATCCATATTTCTTAGTAGAGCAGAAAAGGCCACGGCCTAGATGAGACTGGTGGTAGGCTGAGACCAGATGCTAATCAGCATTGTCATCTATGTTGGTTTCATCTCTATCCTTTTTGGTGGCAGGGTCCCTAATTTCTGAACCATGTTGTTTTGGGTGTATCCTGCAGGAGGCTGGACTCCCTTTCGAGTCCTTAACATATGCGATCTTTCTCCACACCTTGTCCATATATTTTTCTAGATAGATCGTGGTGTTTTTCAGTATGGATTCCATATCTTTGCCCAGTTGAATTTCCTCATGGATTAGTCAAATGTTTGTTTTCATCGTTTCAGGCCTTTCATTATCCGTGAGCATGGTTAAGAAGGCCAATTGGATTCTTTAGTTCCCACCACTTTTTTACAATGATCCTTGGGAAACGTTTCTCTTGCTTCGTCATTGATGCTATCTATCTTTGGAAACTAACATCTTGATCCTTATGATTCAGGTATTAACAAGAAGATATGAAGAAATATGTCCTCCATCTATTAGTACTTTCACATTTGTTTTCAGTGCCATCCTTAAAACTGGTGTGCACACAAAATTTGGAGCATGGATTGCTCACAACAGATAATGTTATTGATGTATTACAACTGGCAAGATTATGTGATGCACCGCGCTTGAATTTGTTATGCATGCGCCTTATTGTGAAGATCTTCAAAACTGTTGCCAAGTAAGAGGGATGGAAAGTGATGAGACAGTCCAATCCTAAGTTGGAGCAAGAGCTTCTGGAATCTGTTGTTGAGGCTGATTCTGTGAGTAGCTAAACCCAAAAATAAAAGTGGATTGAAATAGATAATTAGAAAGACTTAAACTTATAGCTCTGATTAACAATTTGGGTTTCCATTTTTACATTAATAGAGAAAGCAAGAGAGGCTTCGGAAGATAGAGGAGAAGAAGATATACCTACAACTATATGATGCCATGGAAGCACTTGTTCACATATGCAGAGATGGCTGTCGAACAATAGGGCCACATGACAAGGATTTAGATGAAAACCAAGGGCCTTGCAATTTCCTAGCTTGCAAAGGGCTTGAATCCTTAGTCTGACATTTTGCTGCCTGTAAAACTAGAGTCCCTGGTGGATGTGTACACTGCAAAAGAATGTGGCAACTGCTTGCAAGCCATCTGTAGGTATAGTTGAGTTTCTACCATATTTTTACATACCTAAAACTGAATCACCTTTTGTGCTTAGATTTTGGATGCTAATTTCTAGATATGTTGTATTATTTGTCTTTTTATGATTCTATTGTTTCTGCGGGTCTAATTGATTTGTAATATAAATATGTGTATAGCTTTGATTAAATAAAGTAGTCATACTTTTTGACTTACATATTTGTTTGAATTGATTAAAATTAAAGCCTTTTTTGATGGTGTGCTTTTTCTTTTTTGAATAATCTGTAGAAGTATAGACTGTACTTGAAAAGGCTCAACGGTGTGGCGAGTCAATAGGGTAGCATGGGCAATGAATTTGGAGGAGGAAGGGAATCTTCGTTTGGTTCTCTTTGCCAAGTAGATGGAATTGGTGATTTGCAAGTTCTTGCTCAATCTGGTCACCTGTCTGCTCGTGCTCTTGAATCATTGCAAGTAGGAGTTCTGGGTAGATTAAATGGTTCAATAAGCTTGGGTTTACCAGGTTTGAATTCCTCTGGAATGCTCCAATTTGCCTCTCTTCCAGGCCTAGGTTGTAATAACAACGTTGGAAGAGCACAAGGAATTGCACCTGTTAACAATCCAATGAATGCATTTCCTTGTTGATCAACTGGACTTGAACTAGATCAGTTACAGCAAAAACAACAAATTGCTAGACTTGGAGATATAGGTGCTCCTGTGGATGATCCTGTAGGATTTCGCATGATGCAGCTGCAGTTGATAGCTACAAATATTTTTCCTGTTGTCCTGGGTGGAGGTAGCAGTGGCAACATCTCAGTGCATTCAACAAATAATGCTTTGGTGTTGCAATTGATGCAACATCAGCAACAAAAGCATGGAAGGGGTTTGACCACCTTAACCACTGAAAGAACTATTAGTCAAAGCTCGAGGGCAAGTGATATTAACATGGTAATGTCTTATCAACTACCTAATATGAATGGAAATAGTGGAAACTGGGGTAATGGTGCCGCAGTGTCAGTTTTACCAACAAATGCATGTTCAGTGGGTGGCCCTCTAAGTAGTACAGGTTCTGGTGTGCAGAATGTAAGGGAAAGCCTTTTAAGTGCCTCAAATGTTGATTGTATGTCAATGGAAATTTCTGTTCCTCCAGTTAATTCTCTTGTAGGGCCTAGCTCTCATAATCTTATCCCAAGAAATGATCTCTCTCTGTCCTCTATTAGTGCAATGAACAATAGCATTGGGAACATAAGCGAAGTTGTGCCATCTGACAATAGAAGATCTAATCTTCCAATTCTTGGTAATATGAATACTGGTCTTAGACAGGGTATGAATAAGATTATAAAGAAATACTGGCAAAATCATAATCAAGATTTTGGAACCATTTCAAATCCTCTATTAAATACTCAGTTGAGTCGGGCATCTCTTCTTAATCAAAAAATGGTGGGAACATATACTGCTCAATCTCAGGGGCAGAACACTGGATTTTGTGATCAAAATATGAATTTGGATTTTAAACCACCAGTGAACTCAGTTGTTCCAGGGTTTGGTGGACGGTGTGAAAGTGAGCAATCCACTGCAGATAGTCAAATGAAGTTGAGGGAAGATTATCCAAAAGATCATGTAAAGATGGAGAATGGATTTCCCTCTGAAAATTGCAATTCTGGAGATGAACTTATGAACATTATCTTTAGACAAGTAAGTGTGTTTTTACGAATCCCTCCTGAGATACAATATAACATTCTAAGCTAGGTCTCTTAATTGTGCTTTTTCTTTATGGTTATTGATGAGAATATACTAATACATTTTGAAAAAATAGGTTTCAACTTACATGGCTTGCAGTCATAGTAGTCTGTTATGCTTTTTTTGGGCACTGATTGAGCCTGTGTTTGTTCTCTTTGGCAAATTTGACTTGTATTTTTTTCCTTAATCTAGTTTTCTTATGTGGATTACTTCCTAGATCTCTATTTCTGTGAAGCGGATTGTATTGATACAATCTATGTTTAACATGCCAGTATTTTATTGTGTATTAAGAAAGTCACTTCAGTCAATTACTGTGAAGCACAGACAGCTGTCCTTATTTGTTCTTTGCCTTCCATGACCGTTGCATGCTTTCTCTCTTTCCTTTCTCATGTCATAATGTTGCATGTGGCAAGGTGGGTTTGGACTAGTTGTTAGGGGGTTGGTACTCACAAATTTAATATGTTGGACTTCAATATTATGCATCTCAATGTCCCTGTAACTACAGCTGACTATATACTGTAACATAAACAATTTCATTTGCACTAATAACAAAACCCCAGATTTTGATTGAAGGCAAAATTTAATCTAATTTACTTTGTATGAAACTACCCATTTTCTACCTAAGAAAATTCTATACACAGAATATAAGTTAGAAATATAATTATTAATGCTGGTGTTGATGCTGAACACAGCGGCAGCAAAGGGCTTATTTTGTTAAGTTGTTAAATCACCCTAAATATTAATTATTGATGCTTCTTTTTGCTAAAATTCCAGCTATATCTTCCCTTTCCATGAACAAAAGCTTTTCATCTTCGAGGTATGAATTTCTATAGAATGTCTTGTTTTATTTCCAATGTTTTGGGTGAAACCATCTAGAATCATCGAACCCTCAACCCCGTGACATCATTGCAGTTTTATGATTATTGAGGCTGCTGCCATCAAAGATGGCAGTCGTGTCCAATTTTCTTTTCTAGGGTGGAAATTTCTTGAATAGGCAGGTCCTGTTACATTCAATTTATTTTCATCCATGCAGTTTCATGGTTATTGAGGCTGCTGTTCATCTTTAATGGCAAGCGTGCCCAATTTTCCTTTTTGGGTGAAAATGTCCAGAATTGTCAACTCCTGTGAAATTTGATTTGTTTATCTATCTGTGGAATGTTATGGTTATTGAGGTTGTTATTCAGTGATGTATGATTTTCATTTTTGGGCAAAAATGTCTAGAATGTCAACTCTTGTGACATTTGAATTTTTTCCATCCATGCAATTTTATGTTTATGGAGACTCATTAATCTTCGATGTTAGCTTTTTTGTCCAATTTTCTTTTGTGAATGGCTAAGTGTATTTGTCATGGTGTCTGCAGCAGCATGAAGGGATCAGTTTCATAGATTGTAATGCGGGATGTGATGGTTATCCTCTGGAAAAGTGCATGTGAAATGGGTTTGTGCTGGGTGGCAAAGAGGTCTGTGCTATCTGAAGCAGCTCAGATATGGTGTATAATTAAGGTGCTTCAATTTGTCTCCAATCACTTGTAATCATTGCAGTAGATCCATTCAAAGAGGACTTGTTAACCTTCAACCCCTTCATTACTTCTTGCTGAATTTGTACAACTTACAGTTGCTTGCATATGGTTATTTTCCTGATGTGCATTGAGCCAGCAATTCCATATTTTTCTACATGGCTCAGGATTTCCAACACTAGCAGACAAGAAGCAAGACAACCAGGTTTTCCATACACATACTTACATGGTGAGAGATTGGTAATAGAGAGGATGCACATTTACATTGTTCCACCAAGTTAAGGAGACGGTGGGGATGTGAGAGCAGGGAAGTGCATCCAAGGGATGTGAGGCGACACACCCCAAATAGGGGACGTTGATCCTTATCACAGGGGACCCTATCTCTGAAATCCTAAAAAGTATGAACATAAAGATATAAAGATATGAAATCATAAATAATATATCTAATTTTTTTTTCTATTAAAACCTATTTTTTTAGTTTGAGAAATATGTCTTATAGAGTTTCTTTGGCTAAGCTGCTGCACTATGGGGGGTGCATCTATGCCGTCAAAATCACCCAGGACTTGAACCTAGCCTCATCCGCACCCACTCTGGGGGTTTTAAAAATTTAAACCTGGGTCTCTGTGTTAATATAAGCCTGATCACCTTGCTGCTTGCTGCTCGACCAATCTCCTGTGGGATAAGTGTTACAACTTAACGATGAACATATTTAAATATGATATGAAAAGCATGACACATGATTTATGATTTGAATCAGATTCATAAACATGAATGATGTCATGGAAACGTGGAATAAGTTAATAAATATTTGCATTGGAAGACAAGTTGTAGCAAACATGATTTATCCATCACCATTATATTTCTTGTTGAATCTATAATATTCAAGGGATACTAATCAGTGATACAGGATCGCTAAATGGAAAAATCACTCTAATGCTCACATGCAAATGAAAAATCACTTGAGGGAGGTTTATTAGGTAAGACGACTTAGAAATGCATTTTAGTTTTTTTTTAAATACATTTATAAATTCCAAAAGTTGAATTTTGGGGGAACACCTAGGTGTCTCTGATTTCAGGGCATTGGGGGATTGACAGGCCTAGTGTTCCCCACACATTCACATTTCACTGAGTTTTGTAAAAGTGGAGATATGGAAACTCATTCTGGCCATCCCATCAAATCTGAATCTGCAATGTACAATTTCTTATGTATACATTCCACAGATCTGATACCTACATGTGACGGTTCATTCCTAGTGTATCAAATTAAAATATCAAACACAGTTCTAGTCAGTGTGCAGAACTAGTTTCATTCTTTGTATATCTGCTGGGAGCATCATTTACATCTGAAGCATGAATTGCGACTGTCTTAGAAAAGTTGATATAAGAAATTTCATTGAAGTGACGATTTGCTGTATCCTCCTGTCATATAATCTTTGGACCAAACTGAGGTCTTCCAGAAGTATCCTTGGTTTCATAAATGGATTTTCATCTTACAATTCAGTAACATTACAGTGGAGCACAACTTCTTGATACCATGACATTTTAGAATTATTTTATCTACTTTTGAGGAAATGCAATTCCATTTCAGTTAAGTTTTTGAAAAATAAAGTTATCATTGGGATATTAAGTAGGAAGCATCAGAGATCTGTTTTGGAAGGGTACAATAATGGACATCCCAACTCTGGGAAGGGCAGTTGCTCTGCACAAATACCAGAGTAGGGCTCTGGTCATGGATCCTGGAATATCATGTCAAGAAGTGAAGGTGAAAGAAGCATAATCAAGTGAAAGAATTTTGTCAAATAAACAGATCAGGAGCACAACATTGAGAAATCCTGTTCCAAGATTTGTGCATACTTTCGATGCAATTTATTTGCATTGTTTGTATAGAACTGCTTTCAAGTCTAAATTTCTTGTTAGATGCTTGAAACAATCTCATGGAGGCAGACAGAGTTTGAATGAAACAAACACCAGTAAGATGTTCTTCTACCAAACTTTACTGTAGGAAATGGCAGTAACATGTATAGAAATACAATTTATACATCCTTTATTTTCATGCAGTTTATAACTCTAGTGGAAAAGTCTATAAATTATAGCCATATAGATGACTATAGTGTGTCATTGTTGCAAGCTACTAGTAATTGTCCATTGCAGCAATGAAGCTAATTGATTAAAAAGGGTCGGGATTATGTCAAAAATGTTATTATATATAGAAGCCAAGTTTATTATGCTATGGTGTCAGATTTTGAGTTCATTTCTCAACTGAAGAAATCCTGGAGAGTCAAGTTCCTTTCACAAGTTCATGTTCTTCTACAAGATTCTAGTGTCTACTTTCTGAAAGGTTACTAACTTATTTTTTATGGTAAAGTCTAAGCCATCTAACATGCCATTTCTTTGGAACAGATGCTATCAAAGATGAATTAAGTTTGTGGTTTCTCAAAACACAGAGCTTCTGGAATGGAATAAAGGCTCAATTGGAAAAAAACTAAGCTCAATAAAAGAGCTAAAACTAGCAAGGATGATGAAGACTGTGAAATGGAATTAAATTTTTTGGTGGAACAAACTGTTGATAAAAGAACTTTGAAGTCATATCTTTCTACAGCAGCTATCATTTCAATAGAATAGCTCAGCCGGTAAGTAGTGCCTACTGAAATTTTGAGCCTTGGAAGATTTATAACTGCCTCTAAATTTCTTTCTGTATTGGTTGCACTTGGAAAGCATCCCATCCAGGTCAGTATAGGAGATTTCCAGTAGGCCATCGTTACAGTCAATTGGCTAGCTAACTAAATAGAAGTCTAAGTTGCTGGAATCTCATGCTTAAGGAATTCCAATTAGTAAAGGGCTATGTGACTTTTTTCTGCGCCTTATAAATTCTGTTGAGGACATCAAATCCTTTTCAGTTGAATGTGGTTTGCTGTGCTCAGCAACGCCTAGGTTCACTTTATCCACTCTTCTGAAGGAATCTAGTATCGACTAAAGCCCAATGTTAAAATCAAAAAGCATTTTATCCCTTTAATAGCAGTACCTTTGATAATCTTCATAGTGGACAACAGTGTTCATGTCTCATTCTGTTTCTATCAGAAATAAAAACCTTCATTATATGGCAATCAAAACTGAAATCCTTCATTATATAGATCTCATGGATCAGTTGCTAATAGCTATGTAGCCACCCTTTTGAACATAAAGTGATGGTAACAGCATGCTAGCATGGATGCATGCTTACTCAAGCAACTACTAGTGTGTGATGATGAACTATAGCATTGTTTGCACAGTTGATAGCCACTATCTCTATAGGGAAAGGTATATATCCAGACAGACCTCACAGAGTTGGTTCTTCAGTCGTTAGCACCATCATCACTATCAATCGAATAGATAAATGTAACTCACTTGACTCCACTCTTCACCATATAGTGGGCACAAGAAGTGGAACCTTAGTGCCTTGGATATCCATACCACAAAGGTAGAAAATGTAGGATTGTACTCATAGACATAGCTTCACCCTTAATCTAGCTGGAATTTCTATTGCCACATGTGGTAGATACAAGTATTATTATAATATTTACAAAAACATTAGGCAAGTGTTTATCCATTCATAGATAGAAACATATACATATAATTATTTAGTTACCAATTTTCTCTTGCTAGGTGTCAATGTGACCATTATGACCATTTATTGCCACAATGCATTGCAACTTAATATAATAGGGCTTTTATCTCATGCTGGTTTATGATGATGAAAATATATGTAATAATTAAAACCTTAACCACCACTTGCATAACATTGGATCCAAATAAACAAGCATTAGGTCAAGATCATGGCCATAACCAAGGATAGGGAGAACAGACCACAAATGTAGTAGCTTATCTATGCATTAGGTCTTTGGGAAAAGAAACTAATACTGGTCTTGAAATTGGAAAAGAAAGATATTGGATTGTAGTCCAACTTAGTCACAGTCCTTCAAGTCATTGCTACACTCATGTGGCTTGTGGCATAGATTTGTGACAAAGATATAGGTTTCACTGTTTAGTTACGAAACATACTAGTTGTAGTTCATTTTCAGCAATTCTGCAGGCTGCATCCCAAATTGTAATAAGCCATTATATTTTCTTTGCAAGCTGTGGTTTAAATATGTAGTGTGTTGTCAAATTCCTATGAATAAATATGGGAGCCCTACATGCTAAAAATCACCCCTCTTCTTCGGCTCTATGCCCATGCGTCAACTATTTTATTTTTGGTTTCAACTCTGGAGTTACAGAACTTGGTAATACACACAATCGAACCCATTAATTGGGAAAAGTTTACACAACAATATATTTCTAGGGCACGCTATGATTCCAAGTTCCATGGATTCCCTTTTAGGATTGGTTTCCTAGTGTGAATTTAGTATGATGCCACATGTGCAGTTTTTCTTGCCAAGATAACCCCAAACCAGGTGTCTACTGTGACAGTGTTCCATGTATCTCATTAGGCTCTGCATTGTGGGAACACCAATCAAAAGAATATGGAAATGGTTGAGGATGCCATGGTGGAGGAAAACTTTTTGCTTGCCTCTTCATACAAGCACGCCTTGGGTTTCTGTGAAAATCATTTCCTCACTTAGATACTGTGCTGATTGGTATTGATTCGAACATAATTACATTATCATTGTTTTCAACATCAAGGGGCCTTATATGAAACTGCAGAAAAACCTCTCCGTACAATAAGCTAAATATGACTCTGAGTTTGTGCACTAATGCTAGCGCACCGACATTTAATCAAGCAGTTGGGAATGCGGCCAATAGTTTGAGCTCAATGTATGCAGGTTTCTACCTATGTAGTCGAGCATAATTGTTTTGTGGATTCGTTGATTATCTTTCCTATTGAAATCCATTTCCTGGTTTAGAGCTGAGTTTTACTTTTCTTAGGTACTAAATAGTTGTAGATTTATCCATTCAAGTTTAATTTTAACTAATTCTTAAATTGAATTTGTTAGATTAGATTTTATTATTTTGCACATGATCTTGGTTGTAGATTTATCCATTCAAGTTTAATTTTAACCAATTCTTAAATTGAATTTGTTAGATTAGATTTTATTATTTTGCACATGAACTTGGTTATTGTTGTTAGCTGTTGAACAAGATAAATAGTTTGCTTCATTGTTTTTCTACTTTACAAGTGATATTTTTTTATTGGATTTTGCAGGAGTGAGCTTAACTTATAAGTGGGCCATTGAGTATGAAGAGCCTGCTATTGAAGATTTGCCATTGAGTATGAAGAGCCTGCTATTGAATATTTTCCATTCAGTATGAAGAACCCGATGTTAAGGCTTTCAAGCTGCTAAGTGTGGTTTTGAAGCTGCTGACATGGGATCTAAGTATGGTTTAGTGCTGAGTATGGTTTTGAAGTTGTTGACGTGGGATCTAAGTATGGTTTTGCAGCCAAGTGCAACTATGATGGTTTAGCCATTGTAATATTTTGAAAAGTGATGATTTTCCTGTAAAGTTATATGGAAATTAATATGAGTATTTGAGAAAACTCATATTTATTGTAATACTTTTGACATCTCATATAATATAATTTGTGGTTTAAAACTTATATATATGGTTGTACTTTATGTTATGTATCAATGTTGTAATTATTAACTAATTAATGTGACATTGTATGGTTTACATGTGTAATAGATATTATTTACAAGTGTTATAATTAATTATAATGTGACATTGCATAATTCACAAGTATATTAGATGAGAATAAATGTATGATTTTTTTTATAATTAAACATAATATCATATTAAAAATTTATATTGATTAATAATGGACACCATTCAAACTACTAAAATATGATGACCACACATAAATCGACTAAAAATGACTAAATTAGTGACCAATAATTGAGAGATATGTGACCAAACAATGAGATATAAATGACAAAAAAATGACCAAAATTCGCATATCAATGACCAAAAAACAGTTTTGGTGGCTAATTTATGGTCTTTTATTACACGAGCAAATTTGGTCATATTTTAGCTTGTCATGTGGTCATTAATTTGGTCATAAATGTGGTCATATAATTGGTCATTGATTCAAATACATGACCAAATCAATGACCAAATATATGACCAAATTAATGACCAACCGACAAGCTATAAATGACCAAAATAAAAATGACCTATTTTGGTCGCGTAATAAAAGACCGTAAATTAGCCACCAGCGATCTCCAAACCAAAAGTGGTCAATGATATGTGGATTTTGGTCATTTTTTTGGTCACTAATCTCTCATTTTCCACTAGTGATTGATATATGGATATTGTTCCTCAGTTGGAGGAATTGTTTCTGTAGCTTCTTGTCTAGTATCATTGTGCATGGTTTGGGGCATGGAATTTAATTATTTAAAGATAGAATAGATATCATTAGAGGTGAGTTTCTCCCTAGGGTTTGGAGGAGGTTGATTTTGTGGAGACTAGTAAGGTATTCTAAGTGGTGGCATTTCTTGACCTTTATTATTCACCTGATTATCACTACTAGCTCTTTTAAGATATACAATGTCATTAGAAATATTTTGTGGCAGATTTTTCATGTTATCCATTTCGTAAGGGTATTTGTTTAGGTTTGTGGGTTTATAAACACTCTCTTGTATCCTTCTGGATGTAGAAGGTTGGTCTGGCTCTTAATCAAGATTGACTTTAAGATTGAACATATCCTTTTCTACCGTGACAGCCTCCACAAAGACTTCTTGGAGAGTATTCTTATGAGCATTGTTTACCCACATAGAAATGGTAGTAGGTAAACCCTTAATATAATAAGATATCAAAATTTCTTCAGCAGGAATAACCGTGGAAGGAATCTCGTTCTTCAAATAGGAGAAACTTTGATTTAAATCTTTTACCCCCTCTTTGGATTTTATCCTGAGAGAAGATAACTCTATGAAACAGTATTTTGGGGTACTATCATCTCCAAACTTCTAGAGGAATAGTGCCTCAAATTGTTTCCAAGAATTAATAGAAGCAACCTCCAAAGAAAAGTACCATGTGGAAGGTTTTCCCTCAAAAGATTAAGGAAATAATCTACACAACACATCCTCATGAACTACATTCCTCAATCTAATGGCTTGCATGTAATTTTTTACATGATCCTAAGCATGTGTCCTATCATCAAGATTAAATCTGGGAAACCACTTATCAGGGTTTTTAGGCAATTTATGTAATTGTCTTGGGATAAGGATTACGTCCACATCAAGCCAAGGTCTATTAATATCGTCAACCATTGGTCTCTTTAGTGGATCTGGAGATGAATGAGAAGTATCACTATCTGAGGATACTTCTGATGGAGATGGAGATGAATGAGGTGGTGTGGGTGGTGGTATTCCACCAATATGGTTATCAAGGTGTGGGTCTTTGTAACGGTAAAATACCGTTTACTATAACTTCTCGAACTTCCACTTTCGAAAATACAAATAATCCATGAATATATATATAAAGATTGATAAAATAGATATGATGATAATTAAATTGAGGCTCTCCTTTATAGGCTTGAGTATGTGTAGTGAAGGGTTACATCCTTTCACTTAGTAATTTATAACTATAATTAATATATTATTTTATATTTGTTACACTCTTCGTTAAGAGTTTAGTTATTTAATTATTAGTAGTTATTTAGTGTTTATTTATTATATATTTTTGTTCATTACATTGCCTATCCCTTAGAATTTCTTTGTCCTCAAAGCACAATTATGGAAGAATTTATCCCTTGTTCTTGCTCGTACTCATGACATTGTGTGTTGGTAGTTGCAACACTCAATGAAATAAGACGATACGTTCTTTTAAATAGTGTGTGGAAATGTTGCATCATTTGTGAATTCGTCCATCGGAGATCTACCTTTAACAAAATTGTTTGCGAATCGATTGTCGATTTTGTCTTTTCTCTTTGTAGGAATAATACTGGTAATTTTCCTTTTGATCTTGTCGTCTATCATAACGAATCTTGTGATTTGGATGGTGATATGTAACTTGAATCGCCTATGAAGTGTTTACTAGAACTTCAACTTTTGGTGCTTCTAACAATTTTTGTAATTTTTTTTCAGAACCATTTTCTGTTGATGCTTGTAGAGATGTGACAATAAGATCGCTCTTTTGAACCTTGACGAGATTTGCATTGCTTCCCTTTTCTGATGCTTGAATTTGAGCCTTTGATGAATTCTCTATTGCTTTAGTCATTGTTACAGCTGATTTTACCACACATGGTGAATCAAAATTTTATGGCCTTCCCTGTGCCTCTGCAGACTCCTTAGACCCCATGGACCATTTTTGTACCTTTGATGTTTCCAAGATCATCCAAAAAAACATGCAATAATTGCCATACGTGACTTTTAATCCCTTTCTTGCATATATACACGGATTTGACCCTTAAACCCGTGTACATCGGGATGTGTGCAAGAGGCCAAATTCTTTTGGAGTTTTCCTTGATGTGGATCCAACTCACTTGTCTCTTGGCCTTCCATATGCCTTGAGATCGCTCGGATTCGACCTTTCATGACCCCATTGAAGAGATATATACGGAACCCTTTGGATACATTGAAGGGGGAGGAATTAAAGAGCAAGAAAACTATAGTCCATTGTTTCCAGAGGTTATACTTGAGTTTGCATCCCTTTGTCCCTTGGAGCACTTTTGTGTTCTTCCCAAGCTTGCCTTTTTCTTGTGAGCTTGCTATCAAGAGATGGAGGATTGAAGTGGTGGAGGCCCAAGTGGGGGACTCAGTTTCTCTGATTCGTAGACGTGCCGAAAGAGGTTGTCACTATTGTAATCTCTATTTTATATTAATAGAAATATCTTGGCCTATCCAATAATGTGTGTTTAAATGAATATTTAATCCATGGATGCTTTTAAATGCTTATATGTTATTGATTATATATGCTAGAGTAGGTCTAACACAATTATATATAGCATGCTTGTCTTGTTTGCTGAGTGTTCAGGAAGCAATTTATCAATACAAGTTGTAGTTGGAAAGCTCAACGGGGATCTACATCAACTGTCTAGAATAAGGTACGAATCAAGATCCTTTAGTGTTAGATGTTTGGTTTCTCTTGCATATAGGAAATGATTGATTTCTAGAGTCAAGCTGTCTGTTGTGGTACCCCAAGCCATAGGAATTTCTCTCTGTAACAGAATTGGCGACTCCACTGGGAGTTCCTAGTAATTGTCCTTAGGGGGTTTTTATCGGCATTCAATGTTCTTGAATTGCTCTGATTTCTCTGTTTTTGAGTTGGGTCTGGGGGCATGTTTTCCTGGTAGTGTCTGATAGGTGTGAATTTTGTCTCAGCTTATCTATTTGCCTTCATTTTTATCTCTTTTTCTTCCTGTATGCGAGGTTTTTCCTCACAGTTGCATGTACACGCGGTTTCGCCTGAGATTTCCGCATACATACGCGGGTTTTCTGCACACAATCATGTATGCCTTGAGTTTTTCCTTTAGAGGAATATTGTGTGTTGCTGGGTGAGTTTTGATGATTGTTGAGTCTCCTTTGATGCTTCTAGAATCTGTATACACCTCTGTTTCTGACTAGAGATGCTTTTTAGGATAGATTTTTTTTAAAGAATGTTCTTGTCATTGCATTTTCGATTTTTTGTTTTGGGATTAGTGCATTAGGTCTCTTTTACCCTAGTGATTTGCATGAGTGCTGTTTGATTGTGCTTGCAGATTCTGGGGGTATTAGAGTCATTCTTTTGCTTTATTATCTCATTTTTATTCAAAAAATCAAAAAAATATTTGCTTCTTTGCATCATTATGCATCATTGCACTTTGCATTTTGCATTGTACTTGCACTAGGTTTTCTTAGAGAAGTATGAGTTAGACTTTCAGATAGGAATGATTGCATTTGTCATTTGAAGAAAATTTTGCATTTCACGTAGTAGCATGCCCTATTTTTCATTTGACACAATGCATTTGCATTGATTGTTAGGTGTGCATTTTACTTCATGTTGCATCATAACACCATTGGTTGCATAGTCATCTACCTTTTTGAGTAATAAAGCCAAATAAAATCAAAGCTTAATTAAAATGGATTACAGTATTTTCTTTGACAGGGTACACCAACAAGATTAGGTTTTAGGGTCTTAGAATAGTTCATTGTGAGTAAATTCTCCAAGACCACTAAACAACAACATGTATGTGTCTGTCCAGGTGAGAGTGTGAAATTCCTTGGTATAATTAGTTTTTCTCAAGATCCTCCTCTTACAAGGGATTTAATCACGAGGCAGTGTGAGCGGTTATTGATTGGGATGACCCCTAGTCATAATTGAGTAGCACAGGAGATATTTCCAGGATTATATTCGTATCTGGGGGCTCCTTCGAGAGTTTCGGGCTTTGCTACCTTGCCCATACAGTCAATCCCACCTACGACTGTCTTCCTGAGCATTGATTATATTGAGGTGACCTTAGTTGCCTTACCTAGGTTATCAAGGGGGTACTTTGCAGGGGTTATTCTGCAGGTGTCCCGACCAGGTTGGGGTTAGACAGCACAGTCGCTATATGCGTTGAATCTGAGGGCCACAATAATTGGTTACGAACCTTTGCTTGTTGTGTATGGGAGTCTCAAGCCTCTCCTAGGAAAGACATACCTGCTTCATTCGGGAGCTCACATATCCTACCCTTGTTTGCTTGTGAATGGATTTAGATTATATAGGTGTATGCTCTATGCATGCTAGAGTGCTTAGGGTTTGCGTAATTAGAAGAGTCTTTTTCATTTTTTGAGTCATTGTGGATTTGGGTGCGGCACTTCGTCATTCTCGTCATTTAACAGGACTACTGCCTTCTACATCTCCTCCTTTGGGATAGAGACACAAATAGTCTAGGTGGACTACTTCTCACATTGATTCACACACAATGGGAGATCATGAAGATGAAATTTATGAGCTACCTTCTCCACCTCAAAAGGTTGGGAAAGAAGATCCTACTCCTACATATGATACTTCACGTGATATACCTACACACTCTGGGTATGATCCCTCATTCACAGGTCACCAGTATTGGTTTTCGGGCGACAAGACTCATCATGAACCTGCGAGCACTAGTTATGACATATCTGGTATTCCTGCACATGATTCAGCACATCATGCCGAGTCAGAGTTTGAACCTAACACTATGCCTGGGGGCATTCCTAGTCATTTCCATGTGGAGAAGTTTGGGAACATGAGTCACATTGCACCCTCCATCCCGGTGGTGGAGGCTACATCATATGTTCGTCCTAGACCTGGTGTTAGTAGTCCTATTCAAATACCAGAACCAAGATGAGTGACTATAGGGAATACCACTTACCTCGTTTCACATGTCCCTTCCTCCTCTATTCCTAGTTCTTCAAATGCTATTCCTCCCCCTCATTCACATGGTCATTTAAGCTGGAATGTTGCTACGATTCATGTTTGTACTGCTGCTACTCGCGTAGTCATGTCTTAGAATCAAGTATCTCCTGTTGTCTCGGGAGGTCATATTCCTACTTCTGGAGGTCATATTCCTACTTATGGAGTTTCTCATGGGACCTCTCATGGGACTTCTTATGGACCATATTATGGACCGCAGTATGCACAGAGTTATTCACCTTATAGGTATGGGTATCAACAACCTGCTTACTCCCTGAATTATGGCTTTGTAGCCCCAAATAGTCAAGGTACACCACATTATGGTGCTTCCATGCCACCCTACATGGGTCAAATAGGAGGAGGATACTATGGCCATGGCCATGGTGGTTACGGTAATTATTCCTATGTGAACCAAAATTATCAAGGAGTGTGTCATCGACCTGCTTAACCTAGGCTCCCTTTCCTTGCAACGTTAAATTTTCTTGACTTGTCGAGACTAATGAATGATCCAGTATCTTATGACCTGCCTTGGCCGGCTGTCCCTACCAAGCTTCCCTTGGGCATTCCCAAAATTCGAGGAAAAACTAGGAGAATATCCTATTGAACATGTTACTACATTTCACCTTTGGTGCTCTTCTAATTCCTTACATGAAGATTCCATCTGTTTAAGGCTATTTCAATGCACCCTCACCGAGCCTGCAGTGAAATGGTACATAGAGTTACCTAGGGGGGCATTCATTTTGTTTGATGACCTAGCTATGAATTTTCTCAACCACTTTCAGCTACCAGTGAATTACGACGTTGGTACAGAACTCTTGTCGACATTTAGGAAAGACAAAGCCATGCATATCTCGGACCATATCCAAGAGTGGCGTAGAAAGAAGAGATTTATTAAAGCCTTCATACCACTGGAGTTTCTCTTCGAGTGGTTCCTTAAGCTGTTACTGCCTTATATAGCGAAGGATGTTTCTATGTTCAGAGTTCAGAACAAGGAACGAGCCATTTTTAGGGCAGAGAAATTGGATTTAATTTATGCTCAATCCGGTTTGTTATATGAGATCATTCCTAATGCTCCGCGTTCTAGTTTCGACCCTAAGGTCAAACCTGGACCACATGCCAATGGCATTGTTGGTTGTATGAGTACCAAACTTGTGGATTCAATTGTGCAACAGGTCAGTCAATTTTCTATCGACCAATCTGCCTCAGGACAAGCCACTGCTTCGTCTCAACCCACCCATACAATGAGTGTGCTTTTGGTGCAATCGTCAGACTAGAAGGGTAACCAACAACCCGAAAGGAATAAGAAGAAGGGTAAAAACAATCATAAAGGTGGGAATAGGAATGAAAATGCCAATCCTAATGACAAGAATGCCCGAAATGCTGTGGGGGACAAGCAGTATAAACGTAAGGTTAAGTTTCCTTGCAAGTTGTGTAAGGATGACCACCTCACTCACTTGTGCCCTCGTATAGAAGAAGCCTTGAGGTTCATAGCACAGGGCCCAATTGTGCTGACCAACCCTTTACCCCATAATCAAAACATGAACTCGCGGACCCATGATCAGTCTGGTGGAGATCAAGATCCGCTGAAAGATAGTAGTGGTCATGGTTGCATCAATATGTTGTGTGCTACTAAGGTTGTGACTCGTGTGAAGGACTATGGTTCATCACAACCAGACCTTGGAAAGGAACCTGCTCCACCCGGGAGTCCTTTGCGTATTGAAAACCCTGTGGATAAACCTGAAGTTACACCTCACATTCCTAAGGGATTCCTTAAGCGTTCGGGGCACAATCCTAATGCCCGAGCTGCCCAGAACTATTCTATTTTTGAGGAATTGGGCCACACTCCTTGTGCGATGTCTTCCTTTGAAGTACTTTAGAGTTGTCCTTCGCAAAGGAAGGCTTTTATTTCTGCTCTTGGTGTTAATGATGATAACTCTTTCTCTATCATCAAATTTGAAACCATGGGACTACAGCCTCGCTTACCTTACTATGTGTCTCTCTTGATTCATATAGAATGTCTTAAAATGACCGTCAAATGCACTGTGATTGACGAAGGCGCTACTGCTTTCGTGATGTCTTTGGAGTGTTGGAAGGGTTTGGGTTCCCTCGAGTTGTCTAAATCCGCTACCATGTTGGCTGCTTTTGATGGTAGATCATTTCGGCCACATGACATTCTTCCTTCTCTTAAGGTCCGTTTGGGAGGGAAGACCATCGTGATCGAGGTTGAGGTGGTTGATGCACCCCTTGATTACAATCTCTTACTGGGTAGGAATTGGATGTATAGTATTCAAGCCGTAGCTTCTTCTCTATTTCGAGTAGTATGCTTTTCATTTAATGGGAAGATAGTTACGATTCATCAAACGTCATTCAAGAATCTGTGTGTTGCCGCATCTTTGGGAGCTTCTATCCCGATTATCGAGCACTCTCAACCGGCAACTGGGAGTGTGGGTGTTGGCATGTATCCATCCCTTATGGGATCCTTTAGTTGTCTTACGCTTGTTCTTGTGATCGGGTCTAGGTCCAGTGAGGCTTCGTCATCATTGAGTTCGGTGTATTTTTGCACTACCCATATGGAAGATCCTTGGATTCTTCCTACACTGAGTCCTTCGTGTGAGCCTATCAGAACAGACGTGCCATTGCCTACAGCAATGATAGCATATGAAGTGAGTCTTCAATGTGTTGCAGAGCCTAGTCCTTCCTCTTCGCGGATGGAGGAGGAGGACCCATATGTGCTACTTGCATGGGCAGTTGAGTCTTCTCACATGCATGATAGCCTTGATAGTGTTTTTCCATCAGATGAAGCTATTATTGAGGCTATGTCTGGAGTTGAGCCACCTTGGGAAGTGTTGCATCATAGATCTTATTTTCTTCCCGAGCTTGACCGTTTGGAGTGTGAATACTTTAGGGATATTCTTAGTGAGATAATTGGTAGTCCCATGGTTCCGTTAAGCTCTCCTAGTCCGATGGCTGATGGAAACATGGTGATAATATCTTCGACCATCCCTATCATTATCTCTCGTGATTCTGGCAAGATTGAGAATGTCTATATTGCGGCAGAATGTTCCCATGCTGAGATTCAAGAGTATACTGAGTTGTTCAAAGAGTTTCATGATGTATTTGCTTGGTCATATGGGGAAATGCCAGGTATCGACCCTCACATTGTTGAACATGAAATTAAAACTTATCCCAATGCTAAGCCTGCTCAACAATGCTTGTGTGCAGTGAATCCTAGAAAAGTACCCACGATTAAGGATGAGATAGAAAATCTGTTGAATGTCGGTTTTATCTATCCCGTTCCGGTTGATAAAAAATAGAGAATGATCCGTATATGCACTGATTTTCGTGACTTGAATTGTGCTTGTCCTAAGGATAATTTTCCTACACCATTTATTGATCAAATTTTGGATGAGTGTGTGGGAAGCAAGGTATTTTCCTTTATGAAGGGATTTTTTGGATAGAATCAGATCTAGATTAAACCCAAGGACCAACATAAAACTGCATTTATTTGTCCTTGGGGTACCTTTGCATATCGAAAGATGCCTTTCGGCCTTAAAAATGCTGGAGTCACATTTCAGTGGGCTATGACCTTGATCTTCCATGATCTCAAATTGATTATTGAAGTCTTTTTGGATGACCTTGCTACTCATTCTCATCAGAGGATGCGTCATTCCTACCATTTGAGATTAGTGTTTGAAAGATGCTGCCATTACTTGGTCAGGTTAAATCCTCATAAGTGCAACTTTTGCATGAAGTTTGGTCGCTTATTAGGGTTCAATGTCTCCAGAGAGGGTATAGGAGTCGACCCTTTGAAGGTTGAGGCAATACTTCAATTGTCTCCCCTGAGAAACATTAGACATCTTCAATGTTTGCAAGGCATGGAAAATTTCTTGTGGAGATTCGTCATTAAATTTGCCAATTTCACTAGAGGCTTTATGCATCTTTTGAAGAAGGACACTACCTTTTGCTGGGATGAGTGAGCCCAGGAGTCCTTTGATGCACTTAAACGAGCCTTAGCATCAGCCCCGGTGATTAGTCCACTCGACTATAGCCGTGACTTTTTACTTTATGTGGCTGCGTCCATGGAGACGATTGGTATGGTTTTGGTTCAGGAGGATGAGGAGCTCCATGAGCATGTCATACATTATTTGAGCTGAAACCTTATAGATGAGGAGATCCATTCTTCCCATGTGGAGAAACTTGCTTTAGCTACCATTCATGCAGTTCAAAGATTGAGACACTATATTCTCCTTCGCCAGACCTTGGTGGTAGCCCATGTCAATCCATTTTAGTTCGTCCTCACTAGAAGGATGATCGGGGGAAAGTATAATAAGTGGATTGTCATCTTGCAAGAATTTGATCTCAAGTTTGTTTCAGCAAAATTTAAAAAATGGTTGATTTTTGCAGAGCATATATCTGATTTCCCAAGCAAGGAGGAGGAGGAAGCTTGTGAAGATACGTTTGTCAATGAGCACATTTTCCTGATCTCAACTTTGGATCCATGGTATGGGGATATTATCATATATTTATAGACATTGAAGGTCCCTACTCACCTTTCATGGGATGAACGACGACGGTTATGTCACGTATCCAAGAATTACCTCATAGTGGATAACACATTATACCGTCATGGGGTAGATTCCATTTTACGTTGTTGTTTAACTCAAGAGGAGGCTGAGCTTGTGCTGAATGATTACCATGAAGGGGCGTGTGGTGGTCATTTATCTGGGCTTTCTATAGGCCAAAAAATCTTGAGAGTGGGTTATTTCTGGTCGTCGATCTTTAAATATTGTGTCAATGCGGTCAAGAAGTGCCACCCTTGCCAAGTGTTTGCATGCAATATGCGCTCACATTCTACCCCATTACATCCAATTATCACCGTCGGTCCCTTCACTAAGTGGGGGATTGATTTCATGGATTGCAACCCAGCTTCATCTAGGGGGCATCATCACATTATCGTGGCTGTTGAATATTTCACGAAATGGGTTGAGGCTATGCCCACGGTTAAATCCGACGATGAGACAACCACACATTTCGTATTCAACTAGATTATTACTCGGTTCGGTATTCCGAAGGAGGTTGTCACTGACCATGGTAGGCACTTTCAGAATCTAATGTTGGAAGAGTTGGCCTCAAAGTTAGGGTATAAGCAGGAGCATTCCTCTTCTTATTACCCTCAAAAGAATGGATAGGTTGAAGCAGTGAACAAATCACTTAAGTCCATTCTCCAATGAACCATTGCACAAAGCAAGATCAATTGGCATATCATGTTATATCCTGCTTTGTGGGCTCATAGGACCGTGGTTAAGATTGCCACTGGTTTTTCTCCATATCAGCTTGTACATGGAGTGGAGTCTATATTATTGGTTGAGTGTAGAATCCCTTCATTGAAGCTAGCCATACAAATCTTACTAGACACTTCCCCATTGGAGGAACGTTTGGTCCACTTAGAGTAGCTTGATGAGAAGCGCTGAGATGCCTTGGTGGCTCTAGAGGTGAATAAGCATTGCGTTAAGGTCCAGTATGATAAATTTGTTCATCCAAGGAAGTTTAGTGAAGGAGATTTGGTCCTTTTGTGGGATCAAGCTAAAGAACCCTTGGGGGTAGGAAATGTTAACCCCATGTGGCATGGTCCTTATGTTGTTAAATGTGTGTTAGAGAAGGGTGCCTATGAGCTAGTAGATTATGAGGGGGCAGCCTTGGCAGAGCCTAGAAATGGGCTTTATCTTAAAAATTACTATGCATGATCCTCATCCAGGGCTAACTATTATATATTATTGTACAATATTTTGCATAGTTAGGTTTTTCTTATGGTGATTGGGTTTGTTTATTAGCTTCTGTTTCTTATGGAAGATGTTAATGGAGTCTTCCATCTATATAGGATTCACGAATGGTTCTATCCATCACACTTAACACTTAGCCTCCGCTGCTTGGGTGATTTATACTCCTACAGGTCATGTATTGTCTTCAGGAGGCGTATGTTTACGGCCCTCTTCAAATAATGTTGTTCAGTATAGTTCCGTTATCGAGCTTCTACGGGATGCCATTTCACATGGTGTTCTCTCTCTTGAGGTATGTCTTGATTCGCAGTTAGTAGTGTCACAGCTTAATGGCTTGTATCATGTTAGGGATCCAACATTATTATGAAGATTCTTACATGTGAGATTGTTAGAACAACAAATTGACAACATAACATACATACATGTTCCAAGAATTTATAATCAAGTTGCTGACTCATATGTTAACTATGTGTTAGATTGGCATTTGTTTCATAGACAGTAAGCTCATCACAGAAATACATTTTTTACACAATTAAATAAATAAATTGATCATCATAAATAATTTTCATTAAACATCCAAAATGTGATAATACAAAAATGGGGCTTCCGAGCCACCAAAATATAAATACATGGTAGTACAAAAATGTATCACTCCTAGGTATCTAAGAATGGGGAGGAGGAGGGTGGTTTTGATCATGGAATGTCACCACGGCTCTATCTAGTCATCGAAACAACTGCACCCATGCTCATGGCACACCCACCACCTGACACTGCATGTCCTTAGGCAAGTCCTCAACTTGTGCCATATGTACACTATGTGTGAGCCGCATGAAGTTGGTATGAATGCTTTTGAGCATCCGCTCCGCATCCACACCCATAATGTCATCTCCTATTCCCCTCCGTTTATGACGAGGGAAACCATCAGGCCATTGTGGTCCTACCTATGCATACATATGACAGGATGTCACTATGTATTGTCACACAAAAACATGTCTTTTGGTTCCATATATCAAAAAACAAAAAAAAATAAATGATTCAAAAAACTTAAAAATAGGGTTGGGATTTGTTACCAATGTCACCTTATGCTGATCCTAGTGGTAGAGGCATGTCGGGATCTCCCCAAAAATATATCCCCGCATAGGGGTAATCATCGATGGAAACTATCTGCTGCCGCCACCATGGAAAGAAATCAGCTGGATAGGGGTTGGACACCCTACCTCCACCCTGTCTGTGCATCTCATTTGCCCAATGTCATTGAGCCGTATCTCGAACCCCGTGAAGAGGAATGTAAAATCTAGGGATGATTCCCAGAACACGCTCAAAGAATAACGTGCTCAGTATACTGCTGAAACTGAAGTTTTGTACCCTGCCCATCTTGTAGTCACTGAGTTGTTGCTTCATGTTACTCAACAGCACAGTACTCCAATTGTAAAATGTGGGTCTCATGCACTCCACTGCATAGAACATCAAGGGCCACGAGGCCTGGTGGAGTGAGGCTAGCCCTACTATCCTATCGAGTGTCAGTAGTATGGCCTTTAGGCCCAGTACCTATATGGAGTTAGTTGGGATATGACTCCCGACCTTCTCCATGTTTGAATAATAGTATACAACAATATACTCATCTATGGTGAGGCCACCTTCGGGCCCGCGAGAACGTAGGTTCACCACTTACCCCCGTCGGGACAATCCTGTAATGAAGTATATGTCTTCCACCTCTGTAGTGAGGGACATCCGATTCATCTAGAAAGACTCTGAGTGAGGATCCCAGTATTCTACTAGTATCTGCAGCAGTCTTGGTTTGGCCCTTAAGCCACCAAGGCACCAAAACTTATAGATCATGCATGCACAAAGAGCTTGTTGAGCCATTAGATTGCCCCGTACTGCTTCTTCTACATCCCCATTCTCTAGTTCCCTCCATTATAGAACCATATTGCACATTTAATTTGAGTTTTGGTCATTACAAGTCTTAGAAAAACTTAAACGTAGCTGCTTATGTGACTGTTTGCAAAACAGCCGCATATGTACGCGACTTTGAGCCATTTTTCTGCGTATAGCCAGCCCTATACGCGGAAAAATCCTCTATTTTCGCATGGGCCGAGGCGCATATCTTAGAGTGGCCTAGAAATCAATTTTGACCATGGAAATTTGAAAATTTTACATGCAAATGAAAGAGCAGGGCATGGGAAGTTACCTGGAAAAAACATAGTCGGATTCTGTCGGTTGAAACTCCTGAAATTCGCGTTTAAAGTTCTGAGCTCAATTGGGTAAAAATTTCAAATGATATATAATGTTTTGAATTTTTTACTATTTATAGATATTTTTCAAATTTTTGAAATTTTTTACCCCCTTTCTATAGTTTTGGACCGTTTCTGACCCTTTTGGACTGTTTTTGACTAATATGATGATGTAGGAGACCGTTTTGAGCACCGTTTCGACCATTGTTTTGACCTGTTTGTGCGATTTCAGGTATGATGTTTAAACTGGCATATAGGTTAGAATTCACCTCTATTTTTATTTTGCATGACCTTATGACCATTTCATTATAACTGTAGGTACGAACCCATTCTATCCTGTCACAAAACCTTCTTGCTATTTTAGAAGTGACATGATGAGAATAGCAGAGCTCGACCTTACATGGGTACCCTAGTTAGCTCCTTGTTTGCATTTGGTTATCATGCCAATAGTTTGTCCTTTAGGGTGCGGGGGTCCATTGTATAGTATCGCCATGACATTTCGCAAGAGCCTCATACTCCTCTTGATCTTTTTGCAGGCCTGTTTCCCCAGGACTCCCTTATGTCAAGTTGTAATTGCATTGTCATGAGCTTTGCCTGCCTCATTGAGCCTTTTTCCAGCTTCCATGACTTTGAGTATCAGCCATACAGCTCGAGCTTGTCTCATGTCTAGCCATGCAGAGCCATTTTATATATCCTTTGCATCTTGATTCCCTATTTCTATCGGGAGGGGACTTTCCCCTGAGCATCTCTATCCTACACATGTGTCCTTGCATTAAGCATAGGTATGTTCCGCTACTTGGAACTAGTTTGTTTTCCCATTTGACACTCGTCTCCTCCTAGTTTGTAACTTTAAAGCAATTTTATTCTTTTTCAAGATTTCCAAATATTTGAAAAAGTCCAAACAAATTAAAAAACCAAATAGCCAGAAAAGAAAAGATGTTATCTTTGGCAGCAGTTGAGTCGTGTCGCCTTCAAACAGAGCACTGTATATCACATCCATTGGTTGGGTTAGTATTTTTACTTTAGGATATGTACTCATTTATCTGAGTTTATCTCCACCGATTGGTAAAGCTTCCAGTCCCTATGGAGCCTCTGTCAATGCCTCCTGTGTCACAGAGATGTCACAGTTTTGTATATTGAGTCTATGCTGCCTACATTCAGTCACCATTCACCTTTATGCTCTTGCTCGAAGGAAGTTGAAACTTGAGTCGGCCATTCCTCAGTTATCTTGACTTTGCATGTCAGCCATTCCCAGTATAGTTACTGGTTCCTGCACCTTATGATCGAGTTCTTCCACATTATATATCTTTGCTGAGTACCTCATGTTTGATGATGGGGGATGCCTTAATGTCCTCCTTCCAGTGGATTTCATCCCATCAACTTCAGATCATTTATACTAGGATAGGAATCTAGAGTCAGTTTTGAGTACCTTGAGACTACCAGTCATCAATGGTAGGTTCTCTCACCATCGACATTTTTTGGGAATACATCAATGTCCCCTGATCGATGGATTCTCTCAAGTGTTCGACCTCAACACATTTATTCACACTTGTTAGTTTGCACTGTAGTACCTTGATTCCCATTTTCATTATCGGTGGGTGATCTCGCGTATGTTAACGGTATACATCAATGATTGGTAATCAGATGATGGACTACTATGTTCAACCTTGACACCTCTATTCACATAGTAGGACATGTACTCGTAGCATTTTGTGTAGAAGACCTTCCAGTTTGGTGGCATCTCTTACATGCTACCTCCTTAATCGTGCCAATTTTCATGAGATTTCAGCTCTTGTGACTTGATTCCAGTATATGTCAGACATTTCCAGCCATTATGGAGATCTTGATCCATTATATATATTTATCCTTCACGGAGATCATGATCCTTTGTATATTCTGAGCTATCTATATATCCAGGACTGCTATATCTACTTCCAGTTATATGCAGAGTTTTATAATTGTATTGTACTGATTGGATGGCCGGTTCTTCCACTTGGTTCTTCATCACTCCACTTCTGGGATGGACTTATAATGTATTTCGTCCATCGTATGACCCCTCTGACCTCACACATTAGGGGGCATCTGTTACAATTGATTTTACAACACATGGTGAATCACACTTTTATGGCCTTCCCTGTCCCTCTGTAGATTCCTTAGACCCCATGGACCATTTTTGTACCTTTGATGTTTCCAATATCATCCCTAAAAACATGCAATAATTGCTATACATGAATTTTAATCCCTTTCTCGCGTATATACACGGATTTGACCCTTAAACCCGCATACATCAGGATGTGTGCAAAAGGCCAAATTCTTTTGGAGTTTTCCTTGATGTGGATATGACTCACTTGTCTCCTGGCCTTCCATATGCCCTGAGATCGCTCGGATTCGACCTTTCATTACCCCATTGAAGAGCTATATAAGGAACCCTTTGGATACATTGAAGGTGGAGGAATTAAAGAGCAAGAAAACTATATTCCATTGTTGTCGGAGCTTATACTTTAGTTTGCATCCCTTTGTCCCTTGGAGAACTTTTGTGTTCTTCCCAAGCTTGCCTTTTGCTTGTGAGCTTGCTATCGAGAGATGGAGGATTGAAGTGGTGGAGGCCCAAGTGGGGGACTCAGTTTCTTCGATTCGCAGACGTGCCGACAGAGGTTGTCACTATTGTAATCTTTGTTTTATATTAATAGAAATATATTTTCTTGTCCAATAATGTGTCTTCAAATGAGTATTTAATCCATGGATGCTTTTAAATTCTTATATGTTATTGATTATATATGCTAGAGTAGGTCTAACACAATTATATATAGCATGCTTGTCTTGTTTACTGAGTGTCGAGGAAGCAATTTATCAATACAAGCTGGAGTTGGAAAGCTCAATGGGGATCTACATCAATAGTTTGGAATATGGTACGAATCGAGATCCTTTAGTGTTATATGTTTGGTTTCTCTTGCATATAGGAAAGGATGGATTTCTGGAGTCAAGCTGTATGTTGTGGTACCCCAAGCCATAGGAATTTCTCTCCATAACAGTCATCGTTTCTTTGTAGACACTTGATCTCTTGCAATCTATCTTTTCTTGTAAATATGTATTCTCCTTCTTTAGCTTCCTAACTTGTATAAGCATGTCCTAATTAATTTCCTTTAAGTGTAAGATTTATTCTTTATAGTTTGACTTGACGACATCATATTGATTGCCTTGATTTTTGGGTTCTCTTTCTTTTAAGTTTTTTATTTGCTCTAACAATTCTTGATTAAGCCTTTTTAAAGAAGATATTTCTTCGTCTTTGCATGATAATTCTTTTTGAAGATCTTGACTCTCCTCTTCTAACTGCTGATTGCATTGAAAATTATCCTTTTCCTTTTTGATTTGCAGAAGTAATATTTGGTTATGATCTCTTAGATGAGAGATCTCTTCTTTTTTACCTACAATAACCTTGTTGAAATTGTTATGTATTGTCTGTATTGATTTCACATTCCCCTCCGATAACATCCATGATATTTATTTGAAGTCTTCAAGTGATCCAACCTCTGATTCTGTCTTCATGTTAATGTCCAACAATGTGATTTTTTTCTTTTTGTAGGAGAATGTCAGAAACATTTTTTTAGCATTTAAGATAAAAGTCCCCAATGTTTTTAGCCACAGTGATCCCAAAACCAGGTCACCATTACTCCTCCACAAGGATTTAACTATAAATTGTGAAACGCCAGTAGAATCTCCAATGTTCCATTGTAAATCGCTTATTGCATATTCTTTGTTATTCAAAAAGTATAACCTTTCACTTATATTTGTCTTCGGAATCACTAGCTCATTAGCAAATTCATCACTAATATAATTATGGCATTCACCAGGAGCAATAGAAATAGTAATATCTTTCCCTCTAATTGTTCCTTTTATTTGGAGTAACATTGAAACATAAGTTTTTAAAGTGCTTGGAAATCTTCCTTATTTTTTGCCATAAGACTCCATTTTCTTTTTTTTTTTGTCGAAATTTTTAATTTATTTATTTTAGACTTTACTTCTTTATATGATTTAAAATTTTCACCTTCCAAATTCTAGTCCTTAACTTTTATTTTTTTCCAATAGTTTTGTAAAATACCAGTAGATTTGGTGGTTGGGAGGAATGGGTGTTACCTTCCCCACCTAAGTCCAAATCTCACTTGCTTCTTAGTAGCAATTACTATGCACTTTTATTTTTATTTTTTTCCCCTTATGTTTTGTAAAATGTGAGTAGGTTGGGTCGTTGGGAGGAATGAGTGTTACATTCCCCACCTAAGTTCAAATCTCACTTGCTCGTTGCTAGTAATTATAATGCACATTTATATTAAAACCCAACCCACTTTAAGAAACCACGAGTGGTTTCACTTTTGTCCTTTTTTTAAGGATAATGTCCTATTTTTTTTGGGAAACCCTAATAGTGGTTAAAACCCAAATTTACACAAAGTGTAAATAATGTCCAAGGGAAGTATAGCTCTAATACCACTGTAATGGTAAAATTTCGTTTACTATAACTTCTCGAACTTCCACTTTGGAAAATACAAATAATCCATAAATAGATATATAAAGATTGATAAAATAGATATGATGATAATTACATTGAGGCTCACCTTTATAGTCTTGAGCATGTGTAGTGAAGGGTTACATCCTTTCACTTAGTAATTTATAACTATAATTAATATATTATTTTATATTTGTTACACTCTTCGTTAAGAGTTTAGTTATTTAATTATTAGTAGTTATTTAGTATTTATTTATTGTATATTTTTGTTCATTACATTGATACCATTGTAACAATAAAAAACCATTTCACTGTAACTTCTCGAACTTCCACTTTCAAAAATACAAATAATCCATGAATATATATATAAAGATTGATAAAATAGATATGATGGTAATTACATTGAGGATGTCCTTTATAGGCTTGAGCATGTGTAGTGAAGGGTTGCATCCTTTCACTTAGTAATTTATAACTATAATTAATATATTATTTTATATTTGTTACACTCTTCGTCAAGAGTTTAGTTATTTAATTATTAGTAGTTATTTAGTGTTTATTTATTATATATTTTTGTTCATTATAGTCTTCTAAGGTTTGTTCTACAATTTCCACTATTATACTTGCTTGGGGTTCAGGAGTATCTCCCCATTGAGTAATAATGGGCGAGGCAAGAGTCAAAAGAGAAGAAGATAAAAAATTTCGGATACTATGAACAAACTCAGTTCCTGGTTCCACCCTTGTGGCAAGATCGTTGGTGTTTTTCCTCCACTATTCAAAAGTGATAACTCCACTACTAGGTGGTGTAAAAATATTTTCAGGTCTTGTAGTGGATCTTTCTGAAAGAGGGGTGGTAGGGACAGGTGACTGACCTTCTGCAGGGTGAGCTGCAGACGTAGAACCTTGAACGTGTCTCCTAGTAATGATGGGTGATATGGTATGAGGAGGTTTATTGATGTTTTGTTGTGACATAGGACATCCTTCTAGTTCCATTTGTTGACAGCCCGGTTTGTAGGTTGCTAGAAAAATTACAAGGAAATTAACAAAAGGAAGAATTCCAACCATAAAGGCTTTGAATCAATCCCACGTAGAGACGATTCTTTCCCTGAGTTGTTTGTGATGACTGATTCCTATGGATATAAGGCCTCCACTAGTACAAAGGTTTGTCATATCGATAAGATCTTCTCTTTGGAAAAGTGAGAAAAGATTCAAAGTAACTGATTCCTAGACTAACTGTTTAAGAAAACTTAAATAGGGTAAATAGCAGATTTAAGATAGGGTAGTTGCAAAATATAATATGAAAAAGAAACTAATTACTCAACGTACAGAAATGCAAATTAAGATCAATCTCTTTAACCAACTTTAAATAAATCTTACACAATCAAAATTGCAAAAGGTTTATCCAAATATTATAGATGTACAACGTGTCCAATCGGCAATACTAATTAACAAATAAATATCAGAGATCAATGACTAATCATCAGTTGTGCAACAAACCATGTGAATCAAATAAAAACATTTATTTAATGCACATTAAATATTTGTAAGGAAAAATCAATATGTAAACCAACACATAAATATATAAACAACCAATAATTAGCATGCCAGATATATGGAAGAAGGACTAAAATTCATTAAAGACATTTAATGTACAACCACAAAACATAGCATAAAATGACTTTAATTTTATTAACTTGCAAAAAATTAGTAAGTACAAAAATCACATGTTTACTATTATGCACTTGGCAGTATGTTCTTAACTATATACCCAAGGCTTAATCTCCAAAGTTCCTCCCTCTATTTGGGAAATACCTTCCTGTTAAATAATATTACATATTTTACAAAAAAAAGGAAATTTCCCAAGACGTGGGATTACAAAATAATGTAGTTTCAAGGTTTTCCAAGGGGGGAATGCCACTTGGAATCTAGATCCATAAAATATTCAATGTCCTGATATTTTGCATGTTCTAGGTGTATTCCTGTCCTGCAAATTTGGGATGCAATCTCCCTCTTTTTTACTTTCTCCCACTCTTAGAGGTACACCTGTATTCTAACTATCGTATCATGGGCTACCTCAATCCATCTTGTTATCTCTTGCATGGTGAGATTGTTTATCTCCTAGATCTGCTCCTGAGTTGTAGCAAAATTGCATTCAATTTTTTCCAATTTTAGCTTAGGGGGAAGTGTCAGGTCAATCGGATCTAAGGATGGCATGTTCAAAAAACTCAGCAAGGTTTCACAGCCAACCATCTACGTTTGCATGCCATTTGTCCATATTTAATGATGGATTCTACTGCATCATAGATGCTTTCCTAGATCTTGATAGTGACTTAAGTTTTCTTGTTCTAAAGTTTATCCATGACTGACAAATCATGTGGTCTGTCTCTGATATGTTTCTGCCAATCCAATACATTGTCAAATGCCTTAGCTTCTTCTCTTTTGTGCGTATGCTTATCTTGCAGGACATCAGATTGTCATTCAAATGTGTTGTACAGCTCTTGCATTTCATTGAAACATGTATACAAATTAGCCATAGTCTAATAAAATCCATCATGGACCTTACAAGACAACTGCTTAAAATTTTATGTTGTAAGTTTGGAGAAGGAAGAAGCAGTTGAAACTAGTTGAGATTCCTTGAGTTGTTGCTCAAGCGGAGCAATCTTGTTTTCCTTATGTTGATTGATAACCTATGACTTCTCAAGCTGATGCTTTAGATAGTCATTCTTCTTCTGCAACTGCTTCAACTTCTCTTCATGCTCTTGCTTCAGAAGTTGGGCTTCTTGTTTATGGTGTGCCTCGGCTTCTACCAAGTCCTGTTTGGTCTTCTACAAATCTTTCTCTTTATCCAAAAGATATTTATTCAGTTGTGAAACTGAATCATAATTATCTCCTACAAAATCCTCCATGGCAGTTGTTGTATCTAAAGACCCTTGTTTGATATTAGGGGAATCTGACTTCCACATGACTTGATTAAGAGCTGGCACTTATTTTATTGTTCCTTCCCTCATATTCTTAGTTCCATTTTTCATCACTTCTTTGTCCTTATTCCTCCAAAATATTTTCCTAAAGATACCACAACATCCTCACCAAAATCTGCCATCCCTTCAAAAGCTGAGATGGTTTTTTGTTGGGGAGTGACCAAGGGATCGGGTTGAGATTGGGAAACTAGAATTTTCACACTGATGGGTGTAATAATCATGGGAGAAGCGGGGAAAATAGGAGTAAGAGATGAGGAATAAATGAGGATAGGTGTATGAAATAGGGTAGAAGGAATTGTAGAAACGGAAGGAATGTTTATTTGAGGAAGGTAAGAAGGAAGGGATGTAGGTGTATTGCAAGGTGGGAAGGGGGTGGAAAGAATAGATGGAGTAAGGGGATACGTATAACTAAGTACATCAATTAGTACCATAGGAGTGCTAGTAGTAGCTTCAATAATTGGGGATAAATTTAATTCGAAAAAATAAAAATGGGAAAATGATGAATCAAAAATATTTTCTTACATATGGGTGTTGGGAATAGAAGATGTCATGGAGGTAAGTATATTTATAGGGAATGTAGAAGGACCACTTTATTCCTCCAAGTCACTATGAGTCTCATGAATTTCAATTTCAACTTGTGGTGGAGGTTCTACCTGCTGAATTAGAGGGATCTACACAGACACTTTCTCTTGAGGAGAAAGTTGAGCTGGTGGTGCTAGATGTTTTTTCCTGGGTACTTCCCAAGTTATGTGTTGTGAGTCAGAAACTAGTGCTTCTTATACCTATATCTGTTGATGAACAAGCTGAGTTTTATGCTTCTTAATTTGAGGTTCAACCTCTTATGTTTGTGTCTTCAGCTGAGAACTGAGCTTCTCAAAATTTCTCTTGAAATATTCCCCTTTATGAAGGGTCTCCAACATCTATGAAGGTTGGGTTCTTACAAGAGTCTCCAAAATAGCCTTACCTTTATCCTTTGACTGAGCAACAAGGGCAGTTGAAGAGCTTGATGCCTCATCTTTAGCTTCCTTATCTATGTTCGGCCTTTGGAGGTTCTCATATATGGCAAACTTTACCTTTTTGAAGTGGAGGATGGGATCCTTGAGGTCCTTTTGATACTTGAAGATATGACATTTCACATTTGGATCACTAATATTGCTCAATGCTTCTTGAAAATCCATAGCTTCTCTGTAAATGGAATCATCAGGATCATCCTCATGAGCATACTAAAATTTAACATGTTCCTTGACAAAGAGGCTGGCCAGATATGCTTTGAGGTCATGCATTATTTTGGGGGCTTCCCCTAGGTTCATATTAGCAATCTCTATACCAAGCACAATTTCTTGGGTGGAAGTCTATGGAACAAGAGAACCTAAGTTCAATAGAAATTTAGGCCATCAAGTTTGGGAAAAACCCCATCAATGCCAGTCTGAAAGGCTAATTCTTGTAATACCATGTGATGTGGAACTATCCTTGGCAGCAGATGAATTATGTTACTACCCCAGATTCTGTATAGGAGAAACACTTTCAACATACCAATCACCGTGTAATGCAATCAATGCTATGGCTCTATCAGAAAATGCCTTAGTGTTTTCCTTGAAAATTTTGTGATATATTGAACCAAGAAACATGTCACAAATTTCATAAACTCGAGGGACGAAGTTTTCCTCCCACATATCTAAACAATAAATGTGTACTGGTGGATAATTTTTATTCCAATTCCAACTTAAGGAAGGAAAATCATAAGTTGCGCAGAACACATCCATTACATAACCTGACATGTAAAATGTTGGCTTCTTGGTGGTCGGTGTCTTCTAGTATTTCTCAATCTCCCCCTTTAGATTCACAAATAGAATTTGTGCCCAATTAAAGGAATCACATGTAAGAAGAATATGATGGGCTACCAGAACCAATTCAGCTTTGAACAATGAATAGTTTGCTAACCCATACAAATGACAAAACATGGTCGCAAGCAATGAGAAAGGTTCTCTAAACCAGGAAATGGGATAAGAATTGGTTGGTTTGGGAACATACTCAGTTGGGTTTTCTGTCCAATATTTCACTTCCTCCTTGTAGTTGAACTAGGAAATGGCTTGATTGAGAAATTTAGAGCTTAGAAGATGTCTGGGAGGTCCAAATGCATAAGCCATGGAAAAAACGTTAGGATGGAAGGAGGCCACAGGGGTATGAACATCGGTCGTCAAAGGCGCTTTCGGTAGGGTTTGCATTGTCCAATTCACACTTAACTGGGTCCGTGTATAGCATGAAGGGAGGTCGTGCAATAATGCAGTGGAGTTGGGAACTCATGATTCTTGCATATGCAAGCTAGTCATGGGGCATTACTGAGAAATTATCATTGTAAAAAATGGCGTAAATAATTTCCCAGTCTAGATGGAGGTTTTCAGAGACACACCCACTAGTATCAGTGAATACTCCAATGTTGGTATCTTCGCTCTTCTGCTCCTACAGAGAAGTTTTTGACCTGGTGTTTCTAGATATGGTGGAAACCATTTCTGATTGAAATTTAAAAACCATGGTTAAAAAGATATTATAGTTTAGAAGTAACAAAAAAAACAATTGTGAATGGAAAATACTTACCGGTACGAAGCTTTGAGAACCAGAAAATTCGTGACCTCGAGCAAGGAAAATCCACAGGAAAAATATTTAAGTGCAGTAAAAACATAAGTGAAATGGTAAAAACATCATAAATTCGAATAGATTAAATAGCCTGAAACTCAATGGAAAAATAAATCTAGGTCATAGATTCGACATAAACGAACAACTGAGATCGAGGTAGGAAACTAAAATGCAGGAGTGAAAAAGTGAGAAGCTTTGGATTTTTCCTGGTTTCCGCCTTCTACAATTTGCCTTCAGAAAGCAGAAGTCAGAAACAAAATTATTGACCAAGAAAAATTATTAAAGTTCTGCATTCTGCATAGGCAGAAAGCAGAAATCAAAAAAATGAAAAAAAAAACAAAAAATGTGAAAAATGATTTTTTTTGGCTTCCGCAATCTGCCTTAGAGGAAAGCGAAAGTTGGAAACAAAATATAAAGTTTTATGGCGAAAAGGAATTTCCGCCTTCTGCAATCTGCCTTTGCGGAATGCAAGATGCGGAAAACAACTTTTTATTGAAAGAAAAATGAAAATCTTGGAATCCTCCTTTACAGGTTGCAGGATGCGGGAAAATGATTTCTGGTAAATCTCTAAGAAAGGGATTTCTGCAATCTGTGTTTGTGGAATTTGAATGTGGGTTGTGAGAACACAAAAACAACACTTATAAAATAAAAAGGAAGTTCTAAAATCCACAAAACCAAAAAAACAAGGCTTATGAGGAAATTTTATTAAGTCCAAAACACTATACTTTCAGTTTAAGAATTCCCACAAGAAGATCGTGGATTCAAAAGTCAACTAAAATAATAAGGATCTCCCATTTTAAAGATATTAAAATGGGATTTGTTGCTACCAGCAACATGACATAACAAGATCTAATAATGATGAATTTTTTTATAGATAGGTAAAAATCATATAATCTAAGCTTTAAGCATACATTAATCTTGAGTTTCTATACTCAAAGCTCAAGTCCTTACTTAAATCAAGGTTAAAATTGCAACTTTAGATAACTTAATATCTAAATAAAGGTAAGGTATTTGGCGTTTATGGTACAACCGCTTAAGCTTTCTCTAAAGTACTTATGTTCTAAGTGTAATTCAAGAAGAAAACAAGAAAAAATGCATCTGAAATAGAGAAAAAAACATTATAAATAAGACGACTTAGTGGAGATCACAAAAATATTCAAGTGTGTTGGAAAATTTCAAACGTTAGGGGATGTAATTAAAATTGTTTGAAATTAGTTGAGAATTTCATACTTAAAATCATTTATATTGATCCCTAGCGAGTGTAAGAACCATTGTAAAGAAAAACAATCTTGAGAGAAGCACACTCGAATGAGAATGGAGAATGGTAGAATAGAAGATCAAAATAAAGTGGGTAGCCATCAAGAAGCCTCTTATTCTCAATGGTTTGGACTTACATCTTTCGAGAATGTGGGTAAATCAGTGATTTTACAATTTCAAGTTGAAAACAAAAGGTTGTAGGCAATAGCCTCACCTTCATAAATAGATGGAGCAATAGATCAAAGGACATATACACCATTGCATACATTAAGCACCCAATGGATTAGAGGACATATACACCATTGCATACATTAATAACCCAATGGCATTTTGCAAACTCTTCATCTTTTGTCATTGTGGGCTCATGTCCTCATATAGCCTAAGATTAGTTTCTACGGATGTGCCCATTGGCTTACACATTTTCATATCAAATATCTTCTAAGTACCCTTTTTTAGCATAGATGAATATCATGTTTTCCCTATTTTTCTTAAATTTGAATTCCAAACAATGGTGATTCTCTCCATAATCAACTATTTCAAATTATTGCAGGTTTTTCCTTGAATTGATTTAAAAAAAAACTTATATTAATGTTAATAAATATGGCATCATCCGCATATACCTATCATCATAGATAATTTGTTAGAAAAGTAATATCTATGCATTAGATCTAGCATTATGATTTTGAAATTTTAAAATCTATTTTGATTGAAGAATACATCAAATATTTGGTACCAAGTGGATGTGATTGTTTGAAACCATATAATAATGTGTGTATCTTGCATACAAGCTTTCCTGATTTTGTTTGAAAAAAATCTTCTAGTTCTTTATGAAACTTTATTTCTAGTCTTAATAAAAAACATTGTTTTTATTTCCATTTGATATACTTCAAGATTTTTTATAGCTTCTATCTAATAACATCAGAGAAATTGTAATGTAATTCTATAACTTCTAGCTAGGAGTATCCCTTTGTGACTAATCTATGTAATTTGTATCAAACAATAGTTCCTTTTGAATTAAGCTCTTATTTAAATAACCACTTGCATACCAGAAGTTTCCTATTTGGTGGAAGCAAAACAAGATTTCAATTAAGTTTTGATTTTCTTTAGCGATGATTTTTCTGCCCATGCATAGAAATCATGTCTTGATTAGAATATATTGATTAGGGTTTCTCACTCTAATACATTTATAAATATATTAACTATATGTTTGTCCTCTTTATCATTGTTTTTTGTTGGTGATTTTGTGTTTGAATTACTTGTTTCTAGACATGTGGGACTAACATCCACATTATCTAAATCATAGATGTATATCCTTGTGTGCCCCCTACTAATTGTTAAGACTTTGCTTCTGATTAAAAAATGTCTTACTTGTTACTAATATTGAATATAATAGGATAAATAAACTTGTAACATTTTACGTCACAACGATACCTATAATTTGTGTCTTGCTTTCATCTAATACCTAGGATTATAGTAAACAATTACAAAAACTTATGTTAAAGAATAATTTCTTCTCATTGATCCATGCTTATTTTGGAGTCATATTTTTACATTGTTGGTGGGAAGTTTATTATGTAAACATGCTACAATATACACAACTTTTCCAAAAGAAGAGTTGCACAAAGCACTTCTCGCAATGATACTCATACTTCTAACCATGCTATGCTCTTTTTTCCACCTTGCTATGTGATGGTGAATATGGCGTTGAAAATTTCCTTTTAATACCTTGTTCATGACAACTTGGAGAATTTTTGTGTGCAAAACTCTCCTTCCTATGCACTCTATCTTTTTCTTGTTTTGTTTCCTACTCAAGTTTTGAAGCTCTTGAATGTTGCAAACACTTTTGATTTTTTTTAAGTAACAAATATTTTTCTAAAGAGGTGGTCATTGAATGAGAAACTATATTGAAGAGTATTATTAACCACAATTATATATTTTTCATCGTACTCATAAGATCCCACAAGGTTTGCATGTTTACATAGCTTAGAGGAAATTGTGACAATTTTGCTTCATAATGCATTTTTTAAGCATCTCTACTTCATTGCTTGAAAATAGTTTGTTTAAATTACTCTATCAAATTATGCATGTAATGATTACATGTGTTATACTGTGAAATGAAACTTCTTTGTTCGAGTACTGACACTGAACACGTCGGTACACAAAAATACATATGGATAGAAGTTTCCTTAAAACTATAGATGAAGAGATGTCTAAATGCACATTACTTCCTTCAGCCTAGCCCATGTTTTTAAACAAGTTTGTCCTCCATTCGTGACTCTTCTCATTGCAATTCATGATTCATTCATGATTAGCGCCATATTCAACCCACGAATGAATGATCATATGTTTTATTCGCAGGTTTCCTTCATAAGAGTCGTGATTCATTCACGAGCTTCCTATATATGCACCTGCGGTTACATTAAGACAAAAAATAAAAAATAAAAATGTGATTAGTCAGGGATAGTTGGGTTGAAATCATAACGTCCCCAACCTCCCTAACCATCCTAACCTTCGTAAATTCTCCTCTTCACCAAGTATAAATAGAGGGGAGAGGTAGAGGATGAAGGAAGCAAGTTAGAAGAGAAAGGTTATGCTAGAGGAATACATTGGAGAAAGGAGCAAGAGAAATCAGTTCCTAGCCAACTGAGAGGCTTGTATCAGACATAGGTTGTATCATTCCCTGCTACTTATGAATAAAGAGTGATTTTCTTCCATACTTGGTGTACACATGTTCTTATTGTTATGATCTATGAAATACATTGTTGTTTATCTTTATATGCAAGTATATTGTTTCATTCATCCTTATATAACAACTAATATTTATGTGGTTAAATATCAATCTCTTTTGCAGGTATTAAAGACCTTGGATATTTTGGAGCATTTGGAGAGAATAATAAAGCTTGGATCAACCTTCAATTCTAAGTTACATATCCTTTATGTCCTATTTCCTTCATAAATATATCTGGAATGTTGTATGTCCGTAAGTCAAAACTTGGTAAATTGGTGACCCTAGGACCCTATGTAATAAGGTAGAATCCCTAAACAACAGAAGTGACGACTCCACTGGGAAGTTTGGCTTGTTGTGTGTCCCTTCCAATAGGATTTCTAGTCCAATTTTCTCTCTTCTTGAGTTTATAGTGATATTCTTATATTTTTTTCAGTCAGTCTTGTTGTGTGCCTAGGATCCCTGGTTTGTTAGTTTTTCTTTTGAAAAAAATTAGCACCATTTGCAGGTTGTTGTGCATACAGTCGCGAATTACAAGTTGCATTTGCGAGTTGTTGTGGTGACAATCTCAGTTCATTCGCGGGTTGTTGTTATAATAGTCATGGTTTCTTGTAGAAGTTGTCCAATATGCTAAGGTTTTCCCTGTATTGAGTGTTTTGGTTTCTTTTACACATGTAGGGTTACTTCCTTGGTTTATGTTGTTCTGTTAATGAGTGCATTTCATTCATGCTTGTTGTACAAGTTCTTATTGAGTGAGTTAGGTTTGAATTTCTGTGTGTGAGTTGTTTAGGTCTTTCCTTCTTAGCCCTTTTGGTTCAAGTGCAAGTGTCTCTGTAGGTTGTTGGCTTCTGTTAGTCCTCTAGTACATTGGCATGCATCTGATTGCTTTGGTAGTGGTATGAATGTGTCACTTTTACCAAGTTTTTGATCTACTTGTCTTTTCAAATCAGTAGTTCAACCTAAGTAGGGTTTAGGTCATATTTATAGTGCTTGTTAAAGGTTGTCATTTTAAAGATTTGAACATTGTTACTTGCATTTATACATGTTCATGTTAGTCTAGCTTACTTAGTTGCATCAAATTTTTATTTTTTGAAAGGAAAAACAAACAAGGGAGTTGTAGTTGCATGGTTAGCCCTAGCTTAGGCCCATTGCATTCTTGTTTTTTCATTATGTTCAAAAATAAAAAATATAAAAAGTATTGTGTTTCAAAGTTGTTTAGAATTTTCATTTGTTTCATAAAAGAAGAAGGAAAAAGAATTTTTAATAGCATTTGTTTTTTAAAATTTTACATCTTTGCTTTCAAATGTTGAGTCAAAACATCATTGAGTTTCACTTTTGCCACCTTGAGTATTACAAGCCTTAAAAATAACGCATAATATAAAATTTATTAGGAATATTTTTTCTTTTTTAGGTTCTACATCAACTAGATTAGGCTAGGTTCTTGGATTATGAAACTTTTTAACTATCCAAAAGCATTTGAACTCAGACTTAGTGGCCAATCATTAGGTAAGCCCAAGTTTACAAGGGATCAACTAGAAATATCCTCTAACACAAGAGTCAAGCACGAGGCCGTGTGAGAGCTTGGTTGCAGAGATAACCCTCCCATACCTCTTTCAAGCATAAAACATGATTGTTGTGCATACAGGGGGTTCTTTCAGTACCACCTTTTGGGCCCCATGGGGTCCTAGTGCTGTTAGAATTTCAGGCTTAGCTACCATGCCCATGCACACCAGTCAGGCAAATGACTATTTTGTCAAAATATCGTTGTAAGTTTGGTAGCCTTAGTATCTAGACTTTAGGTTCTTACAGAGGTGGAAGTGGAAGGATATTTCCATTGCTCTTAGGGTATTTGGAAGGTAACCTCAGTTGACGATTTGGGAGGGTAGTTTGGTGATTCAAATGCTTGCACCTAGAAAAATCATCATGAGATTCCAAGTAACTACTCTGTGATCTTCACTGGTTTTTCCTGGGCCCTAATCATCCCAGATGTTCCATTGGAAGGTGTATCTATCACCTACCTGTGTTTGTGATACTTAGGATATTTTTTAGTGTGCTCTTTGGTTTGTTTGTGATCTATATTTCCCTTTGAGTGTGATCTAAATTTTTAGTTATGGAGGACCAACCTCCCCATAGGTCTAGAAGGTTGAAAAACCTTCCTCCACTTTCAACGGTGGATTCTCCACTGCCACTTCAAAGGCAAAGACTAGACACAAACGATTATTTTGAACCGACAGGCTTTGGTGAAGCTCTATGTGAACCAGAACTTTGACATACTTAGGAAGAAGTTACACTAGTAGAGATAGAAGATCTGCAAGCAGACGAGTTTGCAAGAAATTATAATACACCTATTACTGATTTAAGTGACCTTGTGTTAGTTCAAGTCCGTACTTTTATTTCACCTGAGTTTGGTGTTCATTTGAGTTTAGGTATGTCTAGTTCAGGAGAAGGAATTTATGCCCCTACCTCATCCATGATGGCTAGTAGAGTCTCATCCCCAACGGTGAGTGCTCTAAGACCTAATGAATTTGTTGCACCTGTAGTGTCTTTGAATTTTCCAAGTCCACTTTCTCCAAGTGCTCGAGCGATTAGTCCCTCAGCACCTTCAAATATTAGTGGTCAATCTGGTGGGGTGGTTACTAAGATACCCAGTGCACCTTTTAATTCTTCTCCCTTCATGCAAAATACTCAATGTGGTCCTAGTCGGTTCACTTATTTTGTTCAAGGATTTCCATGAAATGGAGGGCACATTCCTCCATTTGCACCTTATGTAGGTCCATCACCTACTTATGGTGGTGTGTCGTCTGGAAAATAGAACCCCCTTACAGGTTTTTGTTTTCAATCCCCTATTCAAGCATCAACTGCTCCATTTGGGAGCTCTCCTTTCTCACTGTTCACTGGGGGGATTCCAGCTCCTACTTTTGCAACACCGGCTTCGGCTGGAACTGGCTGAACAACTTACCACACACCAAATATTAGTAATCCTTTAGCATTTGTGTGGAACCCTTTTCAGAATAATGCTACTACATCATAGTCGTTAGCTGGGGGAAACCACAACCTTCTTTTTGGGAGCCTGGGTGTAGGTCCTCCCCCCAGAATCCTCAATACCAAACTCTAGTTAGGCCAAGACTTCCCTTTCTCTAAACTTTAAACTTGTTAGATTTATTGAAACTGATGAATGATCTCAAGCACCATAATACGATGTGGCCATGTGTCCCCATCAATTTACCTTCATACATTCTAAAGTTTGAAGGAAAAACCGGTGAGGATCCATGTGCTCATATCACAACTTTTCGTTTATGGTGTTCTTCCAATTCATTGATCGATGATTCTGTTCGATTGAGGTTATTTCAATGAACACTAACTAATGTAGCGGCAAAGTGGTACATTGAACTCCCGTTAGCCGCATACAATAGTTTTCTCGACTTAGCAACAATGTTTTTGAATCACTTTCAAATTCTCATTCGGTATGATGTCGGTACATAACTTTTGTCGACTTTTCAACAAAACAAGGCCACTCATATATTTGACCACATTTAGGAGTGGATAAGGAAAACGAGGCTTATCAAAACCAATATCCTCCCGAGTTCTTATTGGAATGGTTTTTGAAATCTTTACTGCCTTATATTTCAAAATATATTTCCATATCAAGAGTAACCACGAAGGAAGAATCCATTCATAGGGCCCATCAACTAGATTTGATCTATGCTCAATCTAGGATTCTTTACGAAATTATCCCAGAGGCGTCAAGGTCTACTAATGACTTTGAGAAACCCAAGCCTAGACCCCATGCCGATGGTGTGGCAGGTTCAATAGACACACCCACTATAAAGTCATTGGCTAAGCAACTCCATGAGCTGTCAGTGAAGCAGTCTGCAACGGAGGCAGCTAAGGCTTCCACTCCCTCACCTCACAATGCTAATGTATATTCAACACAGTATTCCCAAAAGGCAAATCAGAAGCCTGGTGGGAAAAAGAACAAAGGGAAGAAGGGTGAGGGGAACCAAAATAAACAAAAACCCATGAATAATGTCGAGGGGGATAAGAAAGATAAGAATAATCTTAAATTTCCTTACAAGTTGTGCCAATGAGACCATATGACCTACCAATTCCCCTTGATAGATCAAGCACTGAAGATGTTAAAGCAACAACAACCGACCGTCCTGAAGGATCGATTTCCCCAAGGACAGAATACAAATTCTAGTTCAAAAGATGTCGGGGGCACACCAAGAGCTCCTCCTACTAATCATTCTTATATTAATATGGTCTAATCTAGTACCTTCTTACAGACTAGAAATAAAAAATATTAATCGAAGGCTCAACAAAAATATAAGTCGACTATCAAACATTCAACCCCACTTACAATTGAAAAATCGGTTGTGTTATAACTATATTTTGTTCTTAAGATTATGTGTCTTATTTTTCAAAGTTGGTTTTTCTATTACCTTTCAATTTTGAGTTGGTTTTTAGTTTTTTTGGTAATTAGTACATTTTTGTTTGATTTTATGCTTTAAATGATTTGGTTATTTCATTTTTGTTGGTTTTTAAAGTTTTTATTTGGGATTATTAGTAAATATATATTATTTAAGGTTTGAAAATATTATGATAAAGTTTATTCCAAGTTTTTCTTTATAATCTAACCCTCATTTTTTAGTCCTTTGTCAAATATTTTCATGAGGAGATTCATGTAGCAGCTCTGTTTTTCCTGTTTTTGTCATTATCATTAGGAGAAGATTACGAGATGATGGTAACGAATTCTGGAAAACAAAAATATATTTTTGTTTGAAACAGACTCATTCAAAACAACCTCTCTTAGTTTTTGCACAGGTATCCCGGATCGAGATATATGGAGGTGTCTAGTCACAAATGTCTAGCACATATTCTGATTAATTGAAGATGAATTTTTAAAAACCAAGAGAGGTTTTTGTTCGTAACGAAATAATTTAAACAAAACCCTCTCAGGTTTTTCACAGGTATCCCGGATCAAGAGATATGGAGGCATATTTGAGACCCATTTTTCAGAAATTCGCCAAATTTCCCAGAAATTTGATTTTGCTATTTTAAGCCAATTAATTTTTAATCTTTGAAAGTTGGTTAATTTAACTGCTGAGTAGTTTCAAATTAGACCTAAAGAAGTGAATATGGAACTACTTCATATGAAATCTTTGTAATTATATAGGGAGGAGAGGCATACAATGCAAGGGTTTGAATTTTGACTCAAGGAGAGGCTTTTTGAGTTGTGATATATCAAGCTAGCACTTATAAATATTATGTAAGTTGATTACTGTTATTGATTATATATAAAATGATAATATTTTTTACCTATCATGTTGTTTCATTTCTGATCTGGTTGATTGCTCAGTCTACAATTTCATTTCTTGTTTAAAGGTTTTATTCATGTAAATGCTTGTAGCCTGTGGGTGGAATTAGTATTTCATGTGTAATATTTATGGTTTATTGGGATGTGTTTGATCCTTAGTTTATCAAACTTATGCATGATTCAGTTCTGTATTAGCTTGTGAATGTTTATTACGTCCTTGCTGATGAATTTTTAAACCAAAAACATAAACCAAAACCCTAAAAAACCAATTTTATTCTATTTCTATTTGAGATTGTGTTAGCTTGTTCTTGTGGTAGTCTAGGAATAATTTCTAGCACAAACATCTTTGGCACCATTGTTGGGGATGGAAATCAATATTATCTTAACTAGGAAGAACCACAATGACACAGATCTGACTCTTTATCACAGACAAGGGAAGGACATGGAGATAGAATGCAATCATATGCCTGGCGACTACACGATTAAAGATTCCACTGCAAGGAGAATTTTGTTGATAGAAAAATGAAGAAGCCAAATGGAAAGATTGGGTATCAGCTTGTTACTTTCCTCCATGAGGTTTTGTTATTATTCATCATTTATTTCTTGTCTTTCCCATTGCATGTCAAAAGAATTATTTTTTGTTTTGTCTATTCCGATGATCATAAACCTTTAGGTACATATCCCTCTTTGGAAAAAGAAAGTCTACATTCTTCTTGTTTTATTGATGTTGAGCCTATTCCTTCATTTGAAATACATGTGCAACATGATATAAATATACCCATATCTCTTGAACCTTATTATTCTAGTCATCTTGTAGAGAATAAAGTTGCTCCATTGCCTTCTACCATCACTGCCGAAACTTGCGAATAGTTTGTTGAGCCTCATTTTCAACTCACAAATTTTCAGTCTAGACTCAAACAGAAGATGTTTAAACCTCTTAGGTTTCCATCTCTCTTACATCCTTACCCTTCCTACTTTGTTGAATATCTTCCCCATTTTACTGGAAAAGACCATATTACAACAAAGAAGCATTTAGGATCTTTTCATAATTTTATTGATAATTTTGAAATTATGCATGAGGATGTTGTCATGAGGTTATTTTCGAAATCCTTTGATGGAGATGCTGGGTTTTGGTTTCGAAATTTAAAATATGATTCAATTGGATCATGGGAAGAGTTACATGATGTATTTTTGAAGTATTGGGGTAAGAATAAATCTTATGATCAATTTCTTTCCGAATTTTATAGTTTGAAAAGGGAGAATGATGAGCCAATTACTAAATTTAATTGGAGGTTTCAAAGTTTTTATATCAGTATGCCTACAGAGATCAGACCTTCGGAAAAACTTGCTATGGTATATTATGTTATGGCTCAACATTCATATCTTGTCATTTTCCTGTTAGAAAGGAAATCATCATCTTTAAGACAATTGTTTGAGGATGCAAAAGGAGAGGAGGAGAACATCTGAGCTTGCAAAATGCTTTGAGATCAGGCTCATGTTGAAGATATACAATCTTATGAACAAGAAGAAGAACGTAGGTGTCATTCAGATTTAAGACAGTTTTCTTCATCATTTTCAGATTTTCATATGAACAAGGATATAAATGACACTTGTGTTGATGCTTCATATCAGTTTGTTGACTTTTTAGATGATAATATACTTTCAGTGGATTATAGTAGAAATTTCCTAGTTCCTGCTATGAGATTATCATGTTATGAAGAATAAGTTGCTGCTCTTCAACCTCTTACTATTGATATAAGAAATAAGCTGCCATTCTTGACTTATGGTCACGTTCAGAATTTTATTTGTTCAAGTTTTGATCAAGGGTTTTATTTAAAGGTCGAGAAGCAGTTTGAAGATCCCTTGGTTTCCATTCTTGAGCCAAAGTTTAAAAAGAACAGCAATGGAGAGGAAGATAATGCCTCACTTTATGATGAATATAATGAAGACATTGAAGTTTTAAATCAGAAATTTCATGATCATCCGAAACCGATTGTAGGTGAATTATATTCCAAATGTTTTACTGAACAAGAAAAAATTATGAATTGCTTTGAGTCTCAAATTGATAGCAGCCAAACTGCAAATACTTTGAATGTAATATTAGATGTGTCTAATATCCATGGCCGTGATAAATTTGCTACTCAAAACCATTATGAAAAAATGTCAATTTTTTATGGATATAAAGAAATACTACAGCCATTCTTTCAGTCCTCATTAGTTGAGCAGCACTCTTCAGAAATCAGTCAGCTTGAGTTAGTGGAAGATATAAATAAGGATAAACTCAACATAGTCGAAGATTTTATATATTGTTCTCTTATTGCATTATCTCATGGAGTATTGAGAATTGCGGACACCCATTTGCAATCCATTCTTTTTTAACAACATGAAGGAATAATTTTGCACGAGTTTCATGATCATGTGGCTTCTTGGATGGAGTTGTATTTTTCAAATGTTTCTAATGCTCCATCTTTTGGCATAATTCCTATTTCCAGTCATAAGTATCAGCTGCATACAGACTCTTTATTGCATTTATCACATATTTTGTGGGTCTTCTCAAACAATAGAATGCATGGAATTATGATTCTTAGTCAAATGGTTTCTTGGCTTCATTGGAAGTATGATTACAATTGATTGGGTTGTTCCCTCTTATTAGAGGTAGGAGTAAATAGCAGAATAAGCTCTCTATACGAGCATGTAGATTCTTTTCAATATGCTGGTTTGTAGCAGTATTTTGTCATTTCAGAGGTATGTGTTCAGAGTTTGAGAAAGTTGCAGAGATTTGGTAAATGACTCCATCACCCAATGAATAAGGCACAAGGTCTACAGGTTCTTGAAACCTCACAAGGAGGCTTTCATCCCGTAGTAGGAGCCAGATGTTATAACTAGATTTTGTTCTTAAGATTATGTGTCTTATTTTTCAAAGTTAGTTTTTCTATTACCTTTCAATTTTTAGTTGGTTTTGAGGTTTTTTGGTAATTAGTACATTTTTGCTTGATTTTATGCTTTTAATGATTTGGTTATTTCATTTTTGTTGGTTTTTAAAGTTTTTCTTTGGCCTTATTAGTAAATATATATTCTTTAAGGTCTGAAAAGCTTATGATAAAGTTTATTCCAAGTTTTGCTTTATAATATAACCCTCATTTTTTAGTCCTTTGTCAAATATTTTCATGAGGAGATTTCTGTAGGAGCTCTGTTTTTCCTGTTTTTGTCATTATCATTGGGTGTGGATTACGAGATCATGGAAACAAATTATAGAAAACCAAAAAAGGTTTTTGTCCAAAACAAACTCATTCAAAAAAATGTCTCACATTTTTTGCACAGGTATCCTGGATCGAGATATATGGAGGTGTCTTTGTGGCATATTTTTCAGGGTTTGAATTATTTAATAATTTCTTGTTTTAGTCACAAATGTCCAACATGTATTCCAGTCAATTAAAAAGGAATTTTTTAAAAATAAGAGAGGTTTTTGTTCTTAATGAACTCATTTAAAAATACCTCTCTCAGGTTTTTCACAAGTATCCCGAATCGAGAGATATGGAGGCGTATTTGAGACCCATTTTTCAAACATTCGCCTAATTTCCTAGAAATCCGATTTTGCTTTTTTTAACCAATTAGTTTTTAATCTTTGAAAGTTGGATAATGTAACTGTTGAGTAGTTTCAAATTCAACCTAAATAAGTGAATATGGAACTACTTCATATGATATATTTGTAATTATATAAGGAGGAGAGACATACAGTGCAAGGGTTCGAATTTTGACTCAAGGAGAGGCCTTTTGAGCTGTGATATCTCAATCTAGCACTTATAAATCTTATGTAATTTGATGACTGTTATTGATTATATATAAATTGATAAGCCTTTTATCTGTCATGTTGTTTCATTTCTGATCTGGTTGATTGCTCAGTCTACAATTTCATTTCTTGTTTAAAGGTTTTATTCATGTAAATGCTTGTAGCCTGTGGGTGGAATTAGTATTTAATGTGTAATTTTTATGGCTTATTGGGAGGTGTTTGATCCCCAGTTTATATAACTTGTGCATGATTCAGTTTTTGTATTAGCTTGTGAATTTTTATTACCTCCTTGCTAATGAAGTTTTAAACCAAAACCCTAAAAAACCAATTTTATTAGAACTATTTCTATTTGAGATTGTGTTAGCTTGTTCTTGTGGTAGTCTAGTAACAATTTCTAGCACAAACAGGTTGAACCTGTGCCTAAGATACAGAAAGGTGTCTTTAAGAATATATTTCATAGCCCTAATGTGAGGGATTCTTTGAACTACTTTGTTGTAGAATATTTATCCGAAACACCTTGTGCAATGTCAACTTTTGAAGTGCTACAAAGTTTCCCTTCAGGTGTCCCATATGTTAGACGCATGTTTATGTTCAAGTCACAATTTGACTTAAACATTTCTAAAGGTAAATCATGTATAGCAACAAAATACATGTTTTCAATCACTATTATGATTCTCTCCTTCTCAACATCTACCATTAGTTCTATATGTTTGGTAATTTGAAGGTTACTTTGTTTAGTTTCTCCCTCCAAAAGTTGCAAAGACAATTTATGAGCTTATGAATTTGCATGGTTATTTAGACCAGTAACTTAAAGAGTGGTACTTCTATCTTTAGCAAAATGGAGTGTCTCTCTTAAATTTAACAAACCAAGAACATTTATAATTTCATTTCCATTATAATCTTTTACAGCATAAGCCCATGAAAATCTTGTATTCCATTTAGAATTGAATGTTAGTTTGCATTCGTTTGATGGTTTTTCTCCCTTAACAAACTGTACATTATCTAACTCATCATCGTTAAGTGGATGTCCACTAACTTCATTTTGGAAACGATATGGTTGATTAAAATGTTGTGGGATACCAAATACATCAACAATTGATCATTGTTTTCAATCCTCCTTAGGACGACCAATGGGAAACATTTTATTGGATTTACGGCTATTTAAAGAATTCAAACATTAAAATAAGTAAATGTACACAAAATAATTAACACACACACATACACAAAAAAAGTAATTTTCACACACACACACCAATTTTGTAGGGAAGTCCAAGGAAGGGTCAACTTTAAACAACCCTTTCAATATATCACACAAATAAGCACCCAAATGTTAAATGTAGACAAAGTTAGCAACGACATAAACACAACTAGCATATTCATAACACTTATGTCACCCAAATTTGGCAAAAACTCTTTAAGAAAAGAGAGTATTTTGATGAAAGGATTATGGTAAGAAGTAATCAACAAATTGAATCGCGTCTACTTTTAAATGTGTTTCATATTTGCTCAACAATTTAGAAAATAAACCAGTGCACGTTTCCCATATCCTGTAATGTTTTGCCTCTTATTCTCCCAATGAAGATGAAGCAAATTTTGCATATTTTTGAAGAGTATATCAAGATGTGGTGAAAAAATCCACACAGTAGAATATTATCTTGATATTTGATTTCCAAGCTCCAAATTTAGAAGATTCTCAACGAAACTCAAAATTGTTGAAACCATGGCTTCTAAAACACTTTTAATAGACATGATTAACATCATATTATGGACAAGAGATTTATCTCTCTTAAGAAATGAACCAAGATTTAAATAGTTGCTCATTCCAAAAAACAAGTAAACAATGCGCTAAGTGTTCCATTGCTCCCAATTTATATTTCTCAAACGATGGTTTTATTGGCGTAAAATTTGTATCCCATAAATTTGTACCATAATCAATTGAATCATACTTATTCAACATAATGGAAATAACATTAATACATAATGATCTCAGGTCTATCATTCCACCAATAAATAATGGTAGGCTCTTATATGACTCATAGTGGCACTTCTAATCTAAACCCCAATAACAACTAACCTCGGTGATGCCAAAATGTTCTCAACAACATTGTAGCAATTCCTTTTCAAAATTGAATGAAACACCAACATTTTCAGATTTGTTAGATTCCTTGCATTACTTAACTGCATACTCAGAAACGTATATTAAGCATTTTTTTTTAAAGAGTATCAATTAAGACAATCTCATATATGCCCAAGTTCCAAGAAAACAACCACATGTGATTAGTTGACATGGAAGTTATTAACATTCCTGAAAATGCTATATATTTGATAGTCTAAAAGGTGCTAATGAAAATTGGTTAAGGTGAAATTTTGGCCTTACAATATGGGTAATATTGATTGTTATTCACCATGAAATTTGGTAAGATGACTGAAACTTGTGGCCACATGGAATATGGATAAACATCTGATTCAATTTAAGCTAACAACACAATCCTCAAAGCAATCCAACCACGCATCACAATCCTCCTCTTCCAATGCTCTTCATTTAACTCCATCCAAGATTCTCCTCTTCTTGTCTTAGGTGTATAAATCTCTTTTATTAGAAGAATGATACATTCTTTACTTGTCGCTACATAAATAGGCTAGACACTTGCTCTAACAAGGTACGATGGATGCCTTGTTTCATTGATCAAACCACCAACAATATACCACTCCCTATTATTAGTAAGCATGATATGACGAAGCATAAATATAATAAAAGCATTTCACCACTATTAATATTCATTTTTTATTTGATAGAGACATATTAAAGATGAAGGCCAAATAAATGTTTATAATTTGCAATCTCAAACACTTTTACAAAATAAAGCAACTTCATATACACAATACTTAGAGTTGAGAGTTATTTTACAAATCTCTTGACTACAATAATTATATGAATCATTGTAATATTATAAGTACTGAGTAATTGCAATATAGAATCCCTCATTGTTTATACAATATGTGGATTTCTACATTGCAAAAAAAAAAAAAGCAATTCCAAGGTAACACATCGAAATGATAGCCTGTTTGTTTCTATCTACCACAAAGAATGGACCTTGGGGATTAACAAGTCATTAAATAAATAAATAAAATTAGAAGTGAAATAAGGAAGGGAATTTTTACCTTACATGAATCGATTCCCAATATTTCACTATCATATTGATAAAGCATTTTCATCTTTGATGTATGTACACATATAGTAAAGGGATCCAGTAATTATAAATTACTACAACAAACTCGATTCATATTATGAATGCATGCAACTGACGAACTCATGGATACTGCCACAACTATAGACAACATGTCAAAATGTGTGTTTCTGATATGGTATACCGAAATATTTTATAGACTAAAATGTCCTAATGAAAATTGGTTAAGGTGAAATTTTGGCCTTGCAATATGGGAAATCTTGATTGTTATTCAACAATGGAATCATGCAATATGAGTGAAATTTGTGGTCACATGGAATATGGATAAGCACCTGATTCAGTTTAAAGCAATGTAAGCACATAAAAAATTCCTCAAAGCAATATAAGCACACAACACAATCCTTCTCTTCTAATTATGTAGTAATTATGTTTTGGCTATGGCGTTTCTATTTGTGCCATATTTACCTCTGGAAGTTGTTTTTCCAAGCCTTTGTGGCTATAGACTAAGCATTCAATACAATATTAATTGTATTCATGTTAAAATTTATCCCCTAAATTAGTTTTCATTCCATGGTCTTGAGTTATATTCATCGCAACTATCAAGGAGACTCATTTAATTTCATGAATTATTTTATCTGAATATGTTTTTCATCCATCGTCGTTGATACAATTTGAATAATTTTTTCATTTTATAGGTTGTTGATCCCTTGAAAAGAAGGGGAAGAGTCTAAAAACTTGAATGATTGGGTGTTCTTACACATAAGTAGTGCACTTATGCATGTTGTGAGTGTGAAAGTGTCTATTATATTTGACTGTGTCACTTATGTGTATGTGAAGTGTGAATGTGTTTCTTATGTAGATGTGTTGAGTTAAGCATATGCATCTAACATTTATTTGTGGGTGTGTTGCTTAGGTGTATTCAAGTGACTATCTTATGTTTAAGTATCTCACTTATGTCCAGGAACATGTCACTTGTTTCCAAGTGTGTCACAGCTCGTTTATGTTTGATTTTACTGTTATTTGGGTGTTAGTGTGCCACTTATGTGGACATGTGGGTTATGTATGTGTTCATTGCGTATGTGGATGTGTGGGTTAGGTATGCGTTCATTGTTTATGTGGATGTAGCATGTGTATGTGTGTCACATATGTGGGTATGTATGTTGTTTGTGTGGATCCCACCCCAACACCCTCATAAAAAATTCTCTCTTCAGGTATGAAAATCCCTCATGGATGCATAGAAGATAGGTTTCCATAAAATGGGAAAAAATGTGTACAAATTACTTTGAGGAAATTTTTTATGTAATGCTTGTTATATGTGCTTCCTACTAGTTGCAATGTCATACAGTTGCAATGTTTTGGTCATCTTTCAAGGAATCTAGTCAACAAATGTTGTAGTTCATGCTGAGGGAAAATTGAACCATCTTTGGTTCTTTTTGGAAGACACGTTAAGAGGAGATTGTAAGAGCCTTTTCCATTTCTTTTATGCCCTCATATTGATGAAGAAAAAATATTGGATTGTTCAACAAAATAGAAATTGAATATCTATTGTAGATACAAAATAAAACTTATACATGATGTATAAAGATTTGCATTTTAAATGGGGGTTTTATTCTACAATATCTTTAAAATACCACATGTAAACATGTCAATTTCTCATTGAAATAAATTTGATGATAGGCTTGTAAGCTCCTTTTTCCATGTTCATAATTTCTTGGTTGAGGAATTCATCAACTAAACCCAACCCCTACCTTGATTATCAAATTAGAACTTGGAGTTACTAAATACAGATCTCAAGAAAAACCCCATGCATGAGTTATGAAACACAACATTTGGGTAAAATCAAGAGTTTTGGTTGGATTTCAATCTGAAAATTCTTGAACACCAATGCTTTTTTTGTGTGAATTTTCATACTCTAAAAAGCACATCATATCTTTGCAATTTGATTTTATAGATAAAATATATGTAGTTCACTTGAAATCCACTCATGGGTCAATGGATGGCCCTTTTGAATCTCAATAGGAAGAAAATACAATCCACACAAAGCATAAAACAACTTGACCTTAAGACCAATAGATTCAAATTTCTTAATGGAAATGCACCATTCATTGACATTAACATATAAAATAAAATAAAAAAATAATGGGGTTTTCAATGTTCATGCATCCTAACATCATCCTGGTAAAACCAAAAAAAGAAGGAACTGGGCCAAATAAGTCTATAACCTTGAATTCACCCTCTTTGAAGCAAAGTTGTTTTTAAGTATATATTGAAAATTAGCAATATTTTTTTTCTAACTTTAACTTTTATTTATATGGGTTAAGATGCATTTATGGTAATACATTTATTGTAAATTTGGGTCTTTGCTTTATATAACAAATAGTGTGAAAGGTTTTTGGAAAATTGCTTCATTGATTTTTTTGGAGTTAATATGGATGTTTTGGAATCAATATGGATCTATTTTAATATGTTTATTCTAGAACTTGCATTTAGTCTATATTAAAATACTTTTCTATACTTTGCCTTATTTAATAATTTGCATGGATTTTTTTTGGAAAGTTATTTTATCATATTCTTAGGAAAAAATGGATATTAGTAGTTAAATTTAGTGTTATTTATAATAGAGATGTCTCTCAAGTTACTAACATGAAGTATAATAAGTTTTTTTAATTAAAAATCAAGAAGGTGTTTTCCCCTAGTCATGATATTTATCAGGTGGATAACCCATTTCAATACATCAACTCCTCCTTTATTCTATCGACAACCAAAAATAAAACTTCCTTATCAATGTAACATAAATCCCATGTTTTCAACCATCCTTTGGAGTCTAAAGCTTTATCATTCCCAAAATAACCTAAATGGATTACTAAAAATTAGTTAATAGTGGATCCTTTTTTGAAGTGATTCCACCCCCACCATAGCATCAACTCTTGACGAGTTGATGCAGGACCATTAGCTCTCAAGGTCAACTGCTAAATTTCTGATCAAACCCTAAGGTCTTGACATTTTCCCAAGGAGGGGTTTATTGTAAAACCATTGTAAATCTCATGTAAAGAGTTTATTTCTAGATAACAGGCATAGGCATATTTTTGGTTTTGTTGTTTTGTTGCTTCGTAGGTTGTTAGTGCCAGTAGGAGTGATTGCGGATCATGACTCCTTGCATGGAGATCAAGCCGTAATTTGTTTGTTTGTGACAGGGAAGTTTTAATCATGCTCTGTCACTACAACAAATCCTGGAATTAGCATCCCATTTAGGGTCCCTTTTTAGTGTAAATTTTTTTACATTGAGTGGTCAAACTAGACGCTAAATGGGATGCGTCATGGATAAAAATTAAAGCGTCTCAACAAATGCCTTTTTTTGCTTCCTAAATAGCATCCTTTATGGTGTCCAAAATAACATCTCTTTTTTTGCTTCTAGAATAGCGTCCAACTTTGATTCCTAAACAACGTCGATGTTTGCTTCCAGAATAGCGTCCAACTTTACTTCCTAAACAACGTCAACGTTTGCTTCCTAAATAACGTCATATTTTGCTTCCTAGCGAGTGTTTGATTTTTCTTCTTAAATGACACCCCCGTTAGCGCCATATTTGCGTCCTTAATAGCACCATGTTAGCATCCAATATTACATCCATTTTTGCTACCACTTTAGTATCCCATTTTGCACCATGTTTTACTTCCAACCATGTGCCAATTTTCGCTTCCAAATTTGCAACAATTTTTGCTTTCTTTTTTGCATCGTGTTTTGCTACCAAAATGACGCCAAATATTTCTTCTATTGTTGCACCATATTTTGCTTCCTATGTAGCTCAATCTTTTGCATCCAAAGTAATGTCTTATTTTTCTACCATATCAACGCCATGTTTGGCTTCATCATTAGCGCCATGTGTTGCATCCTTTTTAATGCCTAGTTTCGCATCTCTCATGTTTTGGTCACTAATTTAGTAGTTTTTAGTAATTTTATCTACGAGTTTTGGTCATTTAGTTTGGTCACCTATCTCTTATTTTTTGCTTACTAATTTAGTTGTCTTTAACCGATATTATAATATCATTAGGGCATGGAGGAATTGAACCACCAACCTCCTGTTTGTAAGGCAGGAGCTCTTCCATTGAGCTAGAACCCTTTAAGAATTTGAGAGCCTAACTTACAGAGTCCTCTATAATGGTAAAAATGATTAATACACAACTTTGAGTATCTAATGGTCGATAAAGGATGATAGATTGTATTATCTTCAACATGGGATTGATTACATTCATTGGTTCTCTGTATATCATTATCCTATGATTGTAAAGTTTCTAGCATTATAGTATCAACATCTGCAGCTTGTGAGGCAGTAGCATCACCTTTTTCCTATGATTTGGTGGTATCATGGGCCTAATATGATTGAGTGTCATCAATTAGTTGATCCCTCTATAACTGAGAAACAAAATTATCCTCAATTCCTAATTCTATCATAGTGCCACTCATCAACACTCATTCCTCTAAGTTGTTGACCATCATCAACCCAGCTACTCAAATGATTTATTCGTCACCCACTTCAAAGTGTTCAGTAAATATAATCCAAATAGGACGGATCTGAAGTAATTTCAATATTATTCTCTGCTACAACCCTATCATTCTCTGCAATCACAAACACATTACATTATATATGTCCTTAAACTATGAATTCTAAAGTTCAAATCCAAGAAAAACAATTTATAATCTAGCAGATGTTCAACAACCAAAAATTTTAAAAATTACATATTGCTCAATGAAAAACTGATCTAAATGGGGTAAATGGTCTAATGAGAATTGGATGTTGAAATGTCCTTCCACAATCATCAGTCCTTCCTATAATATTATAGATAGAGGTAGTACTTCCCTATCGTCGATTTTCCGCAAAAACTTTTTCAATAGGTATCACGTGAAATGGATCGAACAGAAAATCACCTTCAGCTCAACCAAGCTAAGTTTGAGATAAAAGTACGAGGACTCAACCTTCCACTTATATTTTGATTTAAAGAAGCTACAATATCTTGTCAAATTTCTAACTCCATAGCTTCCTGAAGCGTATGAGGATCCTTAAGAATATGACAAACAATAGTTGATGCAACATTGTTAAACCCTGAAAATGAGCAACTAGTAGGAAAGATGAGCAAAGAAACCAATCCACCTCTTTCAAGGAAACACAATGCTATGGCATGCACCCATTTTAGCCTTGCACATAGTTGGAGAAGATCTTGTACAACAGTTGAGGTAAGATTCATCTGAACTAAGTTGCAGACTATGTTAATAGTTTTTCCCTACTATTCAGTAGTTATGTACCCTTCAGGCACAACCAACATGTGCTTTGCATGATTTTGATGATTAGACTCCAAATTCTTAGTATTCTCAACATCACCATCTTTTTTCTTGGACTGTTTAAATATCATAATATTAGAATTGAATTTTTTCTTCAACTAGAGAAAATTATCAACAACTAGTAGCATGGGGATCATATACTTAAAATCTGGAAGGATGTCACTTTTTTATGGATCCAGGTAAAAACTAGACAAGATATCCAGCAAAACACTAACAAGATCATTGTCAGCAGCAATTTCACAAGTTGTATTGTATTCATGTAAAATTAGATCCAAAACATGAGATGGCAAGGAAAACATGCTATTATCCTTTCCAAGATCCCAATTACAATATTTCAATTGTTCTACAAGAAATAATATAACTTTGGCTTTTGCTTGACCATCGTTTTGAGTGCATAATGTTAGCAGCAAGTCCTTCAAAGGAAAAGCTAGAGATTCCTCAGTTCCTATATTTGCATCAAGAGGCGCTCTACATCCCAGTATGGGGGAGTTCTCATAACGTTCCTCGTGTAAATGTCGGCTATAAATATTATGAGGGATATGTAATGTTATGTAATGTTACTCATGTAAATGTAAATGTCGGCTATAAATATTATATCATAATCATTTCCCATTATGAGAAAAATGTTGTAGAGTTATGTAAGATTCCTCATGTCATGTAAAGGTCAGCTATAAATATTTACTTTTTACTTCTATTTACTTATGGGTTAAACCAAAGCATACAACAAGTAAAGCAGCCCATAACACTTTACACTCAAAAGCCTCACGACCAAAAGAACCCCACGAGATCCTGTGGTCAAACACTTGAAGGATACGTTTACATGGAAGCATTCACCTCTAAGAAGCTCCCAAGGGGCCAAAGGGTTGTGTATTCTGACATTAACCCACATAAACAAGCGCAACCTCCTAGAGGAGGGAACCCAAGAAAACCCTGGCGATTTCTTCATCTCCAGGGATGGAGATACACCTATGGACACCAACAGAGAGACGGTTTCCTTCTCCGAACAACCCATCCATAACTGAACATGAATAATAATAATAAAAACAAAAAAAATTAAATAATAATGAGAAAAGGTGTGATAACCTATTAATTCTAAAAGAAAAAACAAATGGAATCAGCATAACCCTATTGAATCATGAATCTATTAATCTATTATTTTTAGCAGAAACTTATGTTGGTCCATAAATTTCAGTAGGCGCTACATATAAAATCGAAAATTCAGACTCTCATTTCTGTTTAGATAAGAAGTCACACAGATTGAGATCATCTAGGGACGGTTACAGTGGGTACCTGTAGCTTCTAAGTATGGTTACATTCCATTTCAATTATTGTTCATTTAGAATTTTTTTGCCGGGGGGGTTACTGATAAATGCAGTAGAGACGAAAGCCTTGGGGAGAATCTTTCATCTCGAATATACTCATTGCTTCCTTCAGCCACAGTTTTAGCAAACACAGGGAGAGTCTTTTCACAGATATTTCACCGTCAATACTTTCGACCACGGACTGAATGAATCCCTCTTATCGCAAAGTCGCAGCGCAAAAATTAGGGTGTAAAATTGATTGTGTGAGAAGGGAGGCATGTTTTAGTGGAGCCCTACCTCCTTTTGGAGCGGTGGTGGATGACTACCAAGTTACCTGCATGCTGGGAGGGATTCATATAGGTTGCTGCGTGTTTTTGGTAAGGGGTAGGTGCCTTAGGTAAGGCGTCATAGCATGCTTTAATGTAAGGGATGTATTAGGTTAAAAACAAATGGTTTGATCTTTTAATAAAATTAAATTTTGAAAAAAAAAAAAATTGATGTATTAATGCACGATTAAAGTTTGATTAAATTAAAAATTGATTTCAATATATTTAACTGTTGATAATATCTAATGATCTTTGTCCTCTGAAGACAAACACATTTTTGAGTCTGTATTAAGAAGCTGTATTTTTTGAAGTCTTTCTCTCTCATCAGTTGCGTTCAATCTTGGCGTCTCTTTGGTATCAGAGCCAGTGCGACATTTGTATCATCTACTTCTACTTCGACTTGTAAGTTTCAGAAGCTCTTATAATTGAATTCTAGTATAATATTCGAGAAATATTTCTGTGTCTTAAGAAATCTGGGAACATAGTTCATTTATTTTTGTAAAAGTTTCCATGTGGGATAGTTGTGATATCCGAGTCCGTTTCAACCTTATGTGGTTATTGTCTTAGTTACAGACGTTGTAAATCCACTAGTGTTGTCTCTTGGGAGACCTATAGGATATCATTAAGACCCAAATTATTCCTTTACTGTCCAATTTCGATAAGTGTTCCATGGATCCTTCAATGGATGTTGTAGGGCTTACATCCCTGGACTACCAATAATAACAACTGTTTCTTTGACTAAAAGAAAATCTTCCTTTTAGACTTTTGGAGCTTCATCATCCATAGTAACCATTGATGGTACAATACCTTCCCTTGACTGGAAACTGCTCGAGATATTACCTTCTGAGGTTTATAAAATGAAATGGTGCTAGTATAAATCTTGCACACAAATTAAAATTAGTTGTTTGGACATCACCTTCACTCACCAAGAAAAGCCCATTCACATTAATTTAATTGACAAAGATAAGATTGACTGGGAAGAAACAAAAGGTTACAAATATGTGCATCTAGGCGCGGTCAAATTAGGACTTGGTCCATTAGTACGACCCTATATGAATGTTTCTTCCTTGTGTTGTGTTTTGGATACCTGCCACTTAGATTTTGTTGATGCTTTAATTGGAGGTTTTGAAAGCCCCTTGCACAATGGCCCATTTTTTGGTACTATCTTTCCTAAGTATTCTGTCAGCCTTGATGACCCCTACATCTATGATTTACTCAAGGCTTATATTCGTCCCTTAGGATTTAAAATGGACACTGGCTCAAAATCAACCAGCTTAAATCGTTAGTTGTAATCTACTTTGGAAATGATTCCCTTCCACCTCTTACCCCTAAAGTCCATGAAAGCTCACGCCTACTAAGTATGGTAGAAACTTATAAGTCAAAAAATTATACACCTATCACATTTGACTGGACTGACATCAGTTACCCAAAGCAATGGGAGGTAAGATACAGAAAATTGAGAGACTTTGAACAAACTAAAAACCAGCAACTCTCTATTCCTAAACCCCTTGTCTTTGACAGATTTTCAAACTCTTTTAAATTGCCTGATGGGTTTCCTTCTCCCCAATTTGCTCCACCTCTTGTAAGATCTTCCTCTGTGCATAATACTTCTAAAAAATCAGCCTTCTTTGAACCCTTTTCTTCTTCCTGCCTTTCTTTTTAAGGTGTTCATAACAATGAGCACAAAGGTCAACATGCAGACTACCTTGTCTGCAGAAAAGCACTTGAGAGAATAAAAATAATAAACAAAGGATTAATCTTGTACATGATGTCTCTTTCTAGAAGTAGCCCTGGTTTTACCTCCACAAACCCACAGGGTGAAACCTCCTTCCATCCAGGAAGAAATCTTCCTGATACTCCATTTCAACAGTTTGATCATGATGGTCTTTATAAAAGAGGGTTCATGCCACATAGATCATCAAATCCACACGACAGTGTCTCTGAGGAAATAAAGTTGCTTAACTACAGCAACTATCAGCAACAACTGACTAGCAAAAACATCGATGACATAGCCTCTGATATTTTAATTCTTAGACAAAAAGTTCAGACAGAAAAAGAGCATATTTCCTTGCTTGAAGCTAAAATTGATCACTTGCTTGCAGGACAAGAAAAAGTAAAAGTTGCTATTATCTTAGCAAGTGAAAAATTAGAAAAAAGGCTAGATGTCCTAGGAAAAATGATGGCCATAACACAAAATGTAAATAGTAAAAAGAGCCCTGTAAGCTAAACTGCATTAGAGCTTGCAGCTAAAGGCTATAAAGTCAAACATGAAAGAAGATACTCTTTTGGAATGATGAGTATCCAAGAATATGACCAAAGACCAGAATTCCTTTTTGGTCAAGAAATAGAAGAGCTTCATGAGTTAAGAAATATGGTCTCCTAGTTCAAACAAATGCCAAATTCCCTCCCAGATAAATAGTTATCGACATTCAGAATCCCGAAAAGAGAAAATATTGGATCCTCAAATCCATATGACCAAAGTCATACTAATACTCAGATAACAGGTCCTCCCCCTCCTTTTGATACTTAAATGTCAGATCTTCCTGAAACTTCTCCTTCATTAGTACCTCGTTCCCTTAGTTTTGGGATAAATGGGATGAATAATTTAATCTCCCAAATTCCTGATCAACCTGTGTTGAACATACAATGTCAATCCTGCTCCCAAATTAGATCTGCTATCCAACTTCCATCAAATTGGGTCTTGTACAAAAGAACACAGGACAATACAATAACTAGCCAACAACTAGCACTCCAGCTGGTTGTCGAATTTTCAGGGCTGACCTCAGAATGGTGGCGTTGGATTCCCCAAGAATCCAGAGAAGAAATGGTGAATGCAGAAGATGCAGACCAACAAATTCTTATTGCCCTTGGTAAAGAATTCTATGGTCCAATGAAAATGAAAATTATGAACATCTTGCATCTTTATGTATGCGAGCCAGAATATGTGACCTAAATAAGAGTGAAGAATATTTTTGCTATATGCAAAAATTATTGATTTCTTCTGGCAATGCTAATAAGCCCGCATATCTAAAACATTACTTGAGAAGCTTTCCTGGCCATGTTCCTGATGTTGTTGAACAACATCTTAAAGATAAAACATCCCTCTATCAGGTCTTTCCCTTGCCCAATTGCATGGATTCATCATGGAAACTTGGTAAGAACGTTGTTTGGAGAAAAGAGTGGCTAAAGATTTCAAGCGACACTCTTCAATGTTTTCCCCGGGTTTTTGTAAAGATGTTGTAAAAATACCAGATTGGGGGTGTGGTGCCCACAATCGAGGACACTTTAGGTGTGAATCATGTAGTTGTAAGAAGAAACAACAGCCCAAATATACTAGTGCACCTAGATTTCATCCAGACAAAGGCTATAAGCATAAAAAGGGCAAAAGATTTCAAAAGAAAGCCTACTTTAAGAAAAGATCTAAACTTGCAGATAAAGAAAAATGTTTCATCTGCAGTAAAAAGAGTCACTGGGCTAACAAATTCCAAAATAAAAACAAAAATCCTAGACTTGCTACCATGTTTTCGAAAGACCTGGATCCATCCTGGTGGGATCTAGTTTGGTTTGCAGCAGGAGACTACCCTGAAGGTGAAATTGTCTTCTTACCAGAAGAAGGAGATTCCTCTCATTTCGACCCTGCCTTAGATAAATTTTCTCCAAACTCATCTGAATCCTCTTCTTTCGATTCTGTTGAAGAAGCAAATTTAGGAGGTTGCTCTGGTCCTCTTGATTTCAGTTTTTATGTGTTCTCTTTCAACCCGCCTAAGGTTTCCTCAAAACTTAGGATTACTACAATTGACAAAGAATTGTCTGAGACCCCAGTCTATCAATATATGAAAAGGCAAGATCTGAAAGCTGAAAGAAGAAAGCTTTTAATAAGAAGAAAAGCAAAAGAAAAAGTTTCAGAAGAAAAAGAGAGATCTGTCTCTCCAGAAATTAGCAAGAATACAACATTCTACCAGCCTGCTAATTTATACAAAGGCTATCCTGATCATAACGAGGATAGACAAAAGTTCAAAAAAGATAAAGAAAATCTGCTAAGACTATAGATCAAAGATAAGCAGTATTCCCTAAAGAAGCTGGTAAAATAAATAGAGCAATTGAAAAGAATGCTTGAAATAACAAGAAGAGAAAGAGACCAGTCCTCTGATGAAGAAATGTGCAAAGCCTATGCTGAAGCATTACAGTCACCAAAAGCTGCTAAAAGTCCAAAATATTCTCAGCACACTACTGATTCAGGAACAAAAGACTGTCATAGTGATGAACCATCACTAGGATCTCTAGGACTATTCACTAGTCCTAAATATTTCATTAAAATAAAGTTTTGACCATCTGAATTCAAATCTTATGAGCTTGATTGTTTTATAGATTCAGGTTGCCAAATGAATTTGGCAAAAGGAAATGCTATACCATCTTTTTACTGGGAAAAAACAAAAAAAACATGATGTAGTGGCATTGAAGGAACTTCTGTACAGCTCAAAGGACAAGTTCCATATTTTCCAATAAGTATCAATGGAATAAAAGAAGTTCTACATCTTAATAGACTAGACGGCCTAAAAGAAGATTGCATCATAAGATCACCCTTCTTGCATAAAGTCAGCCCCATTACAGTTGATGAGCCCAATATCAATTTTTCTTGTACAATAAATGGCAGAATAGTTTCCACCTCTCTATATTATTCTACTTCTTACAAATGTAAGAATCTTGTTCCCCAATCCAACCCCACTCTCAGTCTTCCAGAACTGTTCAAAATGGAAAGATGCATCGCCTATGCAGAAATGCACAAAGAATTTTCCCTCTCTGAAATTTCCTCTAAACTAGAGAAGGATTGCACCTCAGAGTCACCTAATGCATTTTGGACCAGGGAAAAATACTTTGTTTCCTTACCTTTTAACCCCCTAGAAAAACCAAAAGCTCAAAAATCCTCTGCCTCCCTTATGTCTCCCTCAGAAAGAGAATTCTATGCAAATGAAATCAAAGAATTCTTAGACAAAGGCCTTATAGAGCCTTCTAAGAGCCCTTGGGCATGCCAAGCATTTGTTGTCAATAAACACTCTGAGATAAAAAGAGGAAAACCTAGACTGGTTGTGAATTTTAAACCCTTGAACAAGATCCTTAAATCAGTTCGTTACCCTCTACTTGATAAATCTAGTTTGTTGCAAAGAATAGCAGGATGCACCATTTTTAGCAGGTTTGACCTAAAGTCTGGTTTTTACCAGATTGGAATTGAAGCAAAAGACAGGGAAAAAACTGCCTTTGTTGTTCCTCATGGGAAGTATCAGTAGAAGGTCCTTCCATTTGGCATTAACAATGCACCATTAGAATTCCAGAAAAGAATGGACGATATCTTCAGAGAAAAGAAATGGGAATTAGTGTACATAGATGATATTCTTATTTGTTCCAACAATTTGTAGGAACATTTGAAACATCTTCAAGAATTTTATTCTTTGGTTTTCAAACATGGACTGGTTTTGTCAAAATCCAAAATGGAAATTGGTGAAAAGGACATTGAATTTTTAGGATATAAAATAAGTAAAGGACAGGTGATCCTTCAAGAACATGTCCTGAAGGTTTTTGCTAACTTTCCTGATCAGATCATAGAAAATGTTCAATTGCAGAGATTCTTGGGAAGCCTAAATTATATTAGGCCACTCTACAAAGGACAGGCAGATGACATTCATCTGCTGCAGCAACGACTGAAGAAAAATCCCCCAAGATGGAATAAAGATATGACGGGTGCAGTAAAGAAAATCAAAGAAAAAGTAAAACAGCTTCCTCCACTCTCACTACCATAAGGCTCGGGTCAAATGGTGATCGAAACAGACGCCTCCAATCAAGCTTGGGGAGGTATTCTCATAGAAAAACATGGTGATCAAGAAGAAATCTGTGGCTATGCTTCAGGAGCATTCAGAAATGAAGAAATCAATTATCCGTCAAGTCACAAGGAAATCCTCGCAGTAAAAAAGACTGTAAACCATTTCAAGCTTTATCTAAAACCCGTCAAGTTCAATATTAGAACAAATATGAAAATAATGCCTAGTATATTCAAGAATGAAAATCTTATGGCAGAAAATAGTTCTAGGATTCTAAAATGGTTTCTTTGATTGCAAAAATTTGATTTTGAAATTGTATATAAACCAGGATATTTGAATTGTGTTGCTGATATGCTAACCAGAGAAGAATTATAGGAGAAACCTAGCCTCAACATGTTTGGCTATGGAGCATCCAGCTCGTCAAACCAAAAATCTAAGCTTCGAATCTTCAATGATCCCTTATCAGAGGAAGAAAGAGAAGATTTTTTGAATTGCGCCAGCAAAAAGGAAGTAGATAAGTATCTTTCCCTCTCCTTGATCCAACAAGTAAATGCCTCTCCTCTGAAAATACAAATATTGGAGAGATGGGAAAAACAATCCTTTAAAGGCTTAGAAAATGACATGCACCAGCTTCAACAGCTTAATCATGTTTGGGTTGATACAACTTATATAGATGGACGAGAATTGTATTATGTGGATATCGGTCCAGGATTTTTAACATGGAATAGTTATAAGCTCATATTGCAGTTCTGCATAGAACAGGGAGAAATAATAATTTGTGGAAATTCTTCTACACAGGTGCAACAACAATGGTCTGGATGGATAGAAGTTTTCCCTGATAAATTATGTCCAAGAAAAGATTGGGTTCAACAATGTGTAAATTTCATCCTACACCTTCGAGCAGACATGATCGTAGCACACCACAATCATATGTGGTTTAAATTTAAACTGTGACATCTTGGAGGAGCTTACTCTCTTATTGAACCCCCTATTTTCACTCAGCAGAAATTCAAAAGAATGGACAAAAATGGTCGCTTCTTAGATCATAAAATTCATACAAGAAGGATTCCTTTTAAACCTTAAAGTTGAATCCATTTTTCAAGGAGAATTATGCTGTATTCCTAATGAATTCATGATCGGATCCGATGTGGAACAGTGTTTCTCAAATTGCTTATTTTTGGATACCGAATTTGGTTTAGATAATGACTCTAACTCTGACAGATTCGCTGGTTGTACATGTGGGAAAAACCCATGTATTTGTAATCATGAAAATGAATAATGGAAAGCATCATGGGCTGCTAACAGTAGCTCCACTTTGTAAAATGTCCAGTCTAGTTGTCAGTCCATAGATTCTTTCACATGGCTTGGGAGACTTACCCAACAAAAGGTGTGATTTGATCCACTGCCATGAGATCCGAATCAAGTATTTTTACTGTTAAGTGTAAGTTTTGGGTCACCGGTTTACCGGCTAAATATGTATAAATAAGGTGCTCCTCTCATTATCTGGGCACCAAGTGTTTTTTAGTCTAGTAAGCTTTCTACATTTTCTCTATGTATCGAGCACTGTGTATGCTCTCCCTTTGCGCCTTGAGCAATCAGCTGGGATCAAAAGCAGTGATCTCACTTGTAATGAGTCTATTAAACCAATAGCATATGCTCTCCCTCTGCACTTAGTGTGATCTGCTGGGATCATAAACTATGGTTAGTGTAAGTTTGCACTTGTGATGATCTTCGCCATCCGAAGACGAACAAGTTTTTGAGTCTGTATTAAGAGGTTGCATTTTATGAATTCTTTCTCTTTCATTAGTTGCATTCGCTTTCAATTTTGGCATCTCTTAATGTCACTTTATATTCATATTTGAAATATTTAAATTTTGAAAATCACATTATAATCATAATTAAAATTGAAAGACAGATTAATATTAGAGGTAAAATAAAAATAAAATTAATAGTAAGATGTGAGCTATGCAATGTGTTATCACCATGGGAGGAATTCAGCCTCACACAAAGGAGACCCACATATATAAATCCCATTATCTATCCTACATATAAATTGTTAATTTATAAAAAATGCTTAAAAATAATTTTTATGTTATGCACAGGATAGTTGCGGCTATAGGAGACAAACCTCATAGTGTCCCTCTCACGATATTCTCCTATGGCTCACAATATTGGGTGTCGAATTTCTAGACGAACTAAGGAGCACACCTCTCTTATTGAACATCAAGATGCGAAGAGCTCATTCGGGTTTGAATACGAGAGCAGTTACGATTTAGATAGGTGAAAAAAACAAGTCAATGTATCCAGCTACCCTTTATGGTAACGCTGTTACTTGATATTATAATTTTTTTTATTTATAGACAGTGGGATGTTTAGAAAATTTTAATATGATCATTAGAAAAGTTTAATGAACTTTAAGTGAAATTGGAAACATAAAAGTTTAAATAAAGAAAAATCTTCAATTTTTGTAGGGCAATAGCCCTAGATGTTGCATGATCACAATGATGCTCTTGAATTGTACCATTTAGATGAAGGTTTCATGCATCTAAAACACCAATCCTTACACATATTTCATCCAAAGTGAGTATGTGGTTGTTGAACTCTTAATTTAATACAATTTGGAAATTGTATATACAAGAAAAGATATAAATATTTAAATTATTAAAGAGTAGACATTTTTAGAGTTTAATTTTTTATTTATTTAAAAAAAAATGGATTATCGCTTTTAGTGGATGGAGAAGGTTGAATAGATGTCGCAATTGGTTCACGTATACTAAAATCCTTGGCTCTATCAAGTGTGGAGAGGGATCAAATCTTCCGAGGTGCAAACCTCTTCTCAGGTATTACACGCAAGGAGCTATTCAAGGAGAGGTTCGCACCTCGAGAGATTTGATCCCTCTTGGCGCTTGATAGAGCCTAGGATTTGGATCTAAGCTAGTAGTGGAGGTCATTGTTCTTTAATTAATATGACATGTGGCAAAAGGGCATAGTGGCATTTAGTGTATTTTGATGGTTTAGTGGACTTCTCTTTGGTTCGGTGCAGTTCTGTTTGTTGGAGTGCTGAAAACTACTATTTTTGTTGAATTTAATTTTTTGGATGGGATGTTATTTTCTTCAAATGAGGCTTGATGAGGTTGGAACCCATCTCAAACATCCTGAAACAATTAATAATAATAATAAAATTTAAGGATTTTCCCTTTCTACCCTTATACATTAAGAATATTATGTTATCATTCAGGGAGCACCCCGAAAGCACCTCAAAGACCCCAAGAGCATACTCCTAAGGGCACTTCCTGTACACACTCTCTCAGAGCATGCTTCGAGAACAAAGTGTGAGAGGCTAGGGCTCCCCTGCAATGTAGCTTTAAAGGGTCTAGACCAGTCTCATGAATCATGAGTCAAATTGCGATTTTCTGATTTAAATTTGACTCTACAGTCAAAAGATCCAATTCAAAAATTTCTGAGTTTGACTTGGGTTGACCAAGTTGACTCAGTCATCACAAGTCAAACTCATGACTTAACCCTTGACTAGCAATTTATGGAAGTCTGCACCCAGGAAAAGGTTTTAAACCCAATTTTCACTATTTTTTCTCATTCTTTTGCTTGATGGAGGTGTTTTCTACTTGCTCGTGTGAAGGGAAAGTGATGAAATCATCCACAAAGAGGCTACCTGGGAAAGATTAAATCAGACAATTTTTTAGCTAGATTCTGGACTCACCTTACGGATGAGAATCGAGATTATCATCATATTATAGATGATACCTATTCATGTGAAATTTTTAAGATCTATTTAAATATTGTAATATATGGAAATGGCTATTTGAAATATCAATGAAAAGTGTTTTTAATTCAAAACATATGTTTATATTTGTTGATTTTTTCCTGATCCAATTCAAAACTTTGATTCTTTTGCCCTCTCAATTTATTGAGGATTCTGAGTCTAGTGACTAGGGTCCAAACAGAAGAAATTGAAAGAGAATAACATTCATTTCTCTTCTTCTAGTATCCAGATATAAAATATTACTAACTAGTTTTACAATGAAATCCAACCTAGGGGACAAACATCTGTTATTTTTAGAATAACCCTGACTTGCATGTTGAACAACTGATAGCAAACTTGAATCTCTCCATGAGAAGGGTCAAAATTTTATATTGGGATTTAGGATAGATAGATCACAGGTGTAGCATAATTTCATAGGTATTAAACCTTGAAAGTTAATTGACGATGACTAAATAAATTATAAAAATGCATTATACAAGCCAAGTCAGATTTGAAAGAACAAAATTTAAAAAAATAAAAAGACAATGTCTTTTCAGCAATAGAGCAAATGTAATGATATCATGCGGCAAACACCTTGAAGTAAGATACATAAATAAATAAGTACAAAAATATAATATTCTAATGTTCCTGCCACTCTGCACATTTCTTTTTTGAATGCTATCATAAAAGTTGTAACATAATATAAGCATTTGGATCCTAACAAATTTGGAATTATTGTGACCTCGTCCTTTTTTAACTCCAAATAAAATTAAAAGAATTGGTGACCAGGAAATAAAAACACTTACACACTTGTTAGTGTAAGTCTGTGAATTCAGCATTTTAACCTTTATCTCAACTGTTGCATCTGAACGTTGACCTTGATCACTTTCAACAATTATGATTTCATTTATATTCCTGTTTTCCATCCTGTGTTGCCACTTTATTCCTAAAAAAAATGCATAATATCGGACAGTAACTCCCAAAATAAGTGGACATCCCAATTTACATTGACACTCTATGAATACCATATTTTCTTATACACCTAGAATACTACTATTAAAAATAACAACATTCCAAAGAGAGTGAAATAATGGTCATAAGCTCAAACCATCTCAACCACCTGTGATAATTACAATTGTTGATAAAAAATACTTCCATGGTATGAACATATCGACCATTAAATTAAATGTTTGCAAAGTGTACTGAATGCAAAGAGGTGATCTTTAGACCAGATAAAAAGGAATTGGACATCCTATTATGTTAACATAGACTTGTGATATCCACTTGGTGTAGATTGTAAAGATTCCAATTTGCTGTAGTTGTTTGAATTGGAAGTTGGAACACAAGAAAACAAGCATCATAGATATTTTAAGATATTTTATACTCTGCTTTGCATGCATCAACTTTTCTGAATTCATGCTCAGTGGAACAATTAAAGGGAGATTTGTTGGATTTTGATTTCATCTTTTAGAATGTGATATATGTCTGTGCAAAATTAGGAAGAAATATGCTATTGGTTTGGAGTATTTGGATTTCCATTGAGTTAATAAGACCCTATAAGGACTTTCTCACACACATATATGCTCATCATACCTTGAAAAGTCAAATGCAAGAGTACTTTGTGGATACAAGGGGTTACAGGTAGATGAATAAATTGATAACATAAAATATGTAATTTATAGTTCCATAATATTTGTGTTCAAACCACTTGCAAGAACCATCCCTTTGTCTTTTCCTGTGTTATCTATATTTGCATTGTGTGCAGATTATAAAAATTTGAAATAATCAGAATTTAAAAAAATCAGAACTCACTTTATAATTTAAGGATTTCTTTTTCTCATGCAAATACAAGAGAGACCCTCATGTTTTGCTACTCCAGACTGAAAAGTGAAAACCAATCACAAAAGAAATGAATTTGAAATTATGAAATTGACAGTACCTCTAACTTAGTTTTTCTTAACAACAAATAAAAAAAGTCTATTGTTGAAAATAGGATGTATTAACAGATATCACATAGATAGCATTTGTAATAAAAATCAATGCAATCGGAGCACTTCATTATCCATATCCATCAACTATGAGACTAAACATTTACTATATTATACCATAAACAATTGGGCTCCACATTTATAATTTGTTCCCATTTTTTCCAGACAAATAGTAACTAGACGGCAATCTTGAATTCCAGAATTCTAGTAGAAAAAGTATGTTCACAATAAATGTTTACAGTAGTTGGATTAAAGCAGCAAGAGCAGTGTCGATTTCAGACATTTAATAGTTGGAGCGAGCATTTACCATTTTCACATGGACAAGTTGTGACCATTGATATAGGTGTCACGATATAGACCAACTTGTATGCGCCTTCCTTCTAAAAAGGGTTGTGAGATCAATTTTGGGTATTGAACTTAAGGATGATCAACAATAAGTGTCCCGAAGTTATAAAGGTTGGTTAGAATAATATCACTTTTGATCTCATGGACAAGTAAATGTATTTATCTTTAGAGAAATACCAACACTTACAAATGTACACTGAGTTCCAGCGAAAACTTTGCAGTTGAACAATATTACACAATAATAACCAATTTTTAGTTGGGCACAACCAAATGGAGAAAATATAGACCCGAAGGGGTTGCACTATAATGTTTCATACAAAAAATTATATTCCGTACTTACTTTCCATACTGCTAGGGAAGTATACTCTTCTTGTAATAAAGTTCTTAAAAAATAATCCACAGTGGAAAAATTACCGTGATTTATTTTAATTGAAGAAAACAATAGATAAAAAAACAAACATGCAAGCTGAGGAAAAAAGTCTAGTAAATTGAGGTAAAAAGCGTGAAGAATATTATAATAGCTGAAGTTATTGCAAACATCTCACCAACAATTGCAAAAACCTTGATTTAAACATAGAGATTTAATATCTATACATAAGAAAATAACCGTAGAAGAAAGAGGGCTTGCCCAAATCGCTCAAACCCTGGCCGAAAAAGTAGTGAGTTGAGAAAATATCACAAGCTCTCACAAAAGAACTCCTCCCCACTCGATCAAATCCCTCCCCACTCGGGAGATAAGTATCTTTGTTTGGGAGAGAATTCTTCATTATTCCATATTATCCCCTCCCTCAATATCTTATGTAGTTTATGAATGGGCCGGACCATCATCATACCATTCGAATCCATAGAACCAATAGGTTCCATTATGAGATAAGGAATCGAGACTGAATATATAACTCCAAAATGGACTGATGAGGAGAAAGAGTGTGTTATTTTTCCTAATTGAATTAATCCATATATGCATCTGAAATATTTTCATAGTAATAACTTAGTTGTAGTAGTACTAAATATCATCACTGACTAGCTATCATCACTGATAAGGGGTTTCTATCTCCATGACTAAGAAATATTTATTATTAGGTCTGATCTGCGGTTATTTACCAAGCAGTTTAACATAGGTAATTGAAAGGGCCTCATTCCAGATACTGGACATTTTTAGAACCAGGGATATCCTAGGATGCTTTCAAAGGAACTAGTACCTTCATTCCAAGGCTTAAGCTCTTAAGAACCAAAGTTCCATTAAGGTAGATTATTACCAATGTTCCAATCATGGGCCCATGCAAGTTTAGGTTGGTTAAACCCATTGATTAATGAATGAGCCTCAACTACCGATAGTTGATACTCTCAGGTTTGGTGTGGTACGGTGCTAAGAGAAGGTACCTATCCTCAAGGAAGCTTAGTGAGGTCGATACTAAGGAAGTCATGACGAGATCCAGGCACAGAAAACTTGAAAAATCTATATTGATGAGAATAATGAATACACCCTTACCCAGGAAAACATCTGACCAATAATTGTAGAAACCCTGATTTAAACATAAAGATTTAATATCTATACATAAAAAATAACCATAGAAGAAAGAGGGCTTGCACAGATTGCTCAAATCCTGGCCAAAAAATTAGTGAGTTGAGAAAATATCACAAGCCCTCACAGAAAACTTGACAAATCTATATTGACGAGAATAATGAATAAAACTGTACCTAAGAAAACACAAGCCACGAATTGTATTAGAATTTTGACGAGAAAAATAATGGATGAATATGAAAATTCACCTGAAAATGGCAGTAGATGAAAGGAAAATATCTCTTTGCAGGTTAAAAACTACGGAACCTTGATGATCCCTACGGAAAGAGTGATGTAAGGGGTGGAAACAATCAAAGAGAAAGAAAATAATTTTTTTTAGAAGAAATTTGCAACATTTAGAACGTATATTATTAAACCGTCCACATTGTACAATAGTCACAAGCATCACTGGCCAATGCACAATAGAATAGTTAGAAATTACCAAAATCAATTAAAACACCTATCAAATTCAGTTCCAAATCCATCCCTCAAAATTTGGCTTCACAATATGAAGAGCTGCAAATCAACTCAAAACCATATCAGTGAGATTCAGAAGTATCCCCTTTATCTTCAATTTCATGATTTATTTCGATCTGCTTGCCTTCCTTCCTTTCCAATTCCATGTAGATTGTTCTTTAAATCTTATTGACAGGTACAATAGGGAGGCAGGACGTTATGCAGTACTCTTCCTCAAACAAATATGGAACCCCATAATTATAGTTCTCAACACAATAATCACTAGGTAGAATAAGCGCCTCTACAAGCTAGGGAACAGAAGGAAACTGATGAATCTTGTACCAAGCCAACAGGCACAATTTCTCTGCAATAGGTTGATACTTGTTATACAAGTTCCTGGAAAAGGGTTCAGATTTGGAATTCAAATTATTTGCCATTTCCTTGGTCTTTTCCACTACTCAAAATTGTCCAACATCGGTTACGACAGACCTTGCAACTTCTGGTGCGCTTTTTGCCGCGCGATAAATTTGACAAGTTCGTGATTTCAGAGTTTGGAGCACACAACTATTAAGCTTATCGATCACATTACTCATATTTTTATCTATGAATTGCAAAATCTCGAAAGGATTTCCCTCGAACTTCTGGTAGATGGGCATGACAAAAATATTAACAGCTCTCTCCTTCGTATAAACCCCTTGTTTTAAAGGCCTCGGTTTCTCTCTGGAATACCTGTAGACTCTAGAAAGACGATCTGTGTCCTTTTGAGCGGCATCCTGGAAAAATCCAAGGTATCTGGGCCTTTCTTCCCCTTCATTCTAGTGATTCAATTGAAAGAAAGAAAAGAAAGTGCGAACAAATACTAAAAGCTCTGCATGTGTAACGTAGGAGCTAAATATAAACACGATTCAAAATTATTTTCACATCTACCTTGAGTGGTCCTTGTTTTTAGATTTTTATAAGGTGCTTATGCAAAAAAATCATTCACTCATCATTGACATTGTTATTGTTTTTTAAAGCCCTACTTCCCTTAAATATATGGGGTTACTTTCTCTTTTCTCTTTGTTTTCCATGGAAATCCACACTCGACCATGAAGTGAGAAACTCTTCAAAACTTATGCAACTGCGGTGACATTTTTACATGTTGTTAAATAGATCATTCTTACATCCAACATTTAGGATGGCCTTATCATGTGGTTTACTAGTTTGGTGTGCGACTACAGTGCTAGCTGAGTGGTTTCTTGGATTCCTTGATTCAAGGAAGAAAAAAAAAATAACAAATAAGGTATAGAAATGCATGAGGAAATGCACCCTAGAAACATGTGCCAACATTTCAATAAAAACATGTGTGAATGCATCAAAATATGTACTATAAGAGAGCGTGGCCTATGGAAAACTATTACGGAGAAAACTTCCTATGGCTTGGGGTGTACCATATCAGACAGAGTAACCAAAGAAATCAATCCCTTCCAAATATGCAAGAGAAATAAAATGTCTAACACTAAAGGATCTCGAAACATACCTTATTCCAGATGGTTGATGTAAATCCCCGTTGAGCTTTTCCAATCCCGCTTGTGTTAACAATTTGCTCTCTCAACAATCAACAAACAAGACAAGCATCCTATATAATGGTGTTAGACCTACTCTAGCATATATAATCAATAATAAATAAGTAATTAAAAGTATCTATGGATTCAATATTCATTTAAATGCACATCATTGGACAAGAAAAGATATTTCTATTAATATAAATCAGAGATTACAAGAATGACAACCTATGTCAGCACATCTGTGAACCGGAGAAACTGAGTCCTCTACCTGGGCCTCCACCACCTCAATCCGGGCCATCTCTCGATAGAAAGCTCACAAGAAAAGGAAAGCTTGGGAAGAAAACCAAGTGCTCCAAGGGACAAAGGGATGCAGACTCAAGTATAAGCAAGCTACGACAATAATGGACTATAGTTTTCTTGCTCTTCAATTCCTCCCCTTTCAATGTATCCAAAGGGTTCCTTATATAGTGCTTCAATGGCGTAATGGAAGGTCAAATACAAGAAATCTCAAGGCATATGGAAGGCCAAGAGACAAGTGACTCAGATCCACATCAAGGAAAACTCCAAAAATATTTGGCCTTTTGCACACATCCCGATGTACGTGGGTTTAAGGGTCATATCCGCGTATATACGTGAGAAAGGGTTTAAAAGTCATGTATGGAAAATAACAGGTGTTTTTAGGGATGATATTGGAAACATCAAAGGTACAAAAATAGTCCATGGGGTCCAAATAGTGTGCAGAGGGATAGTGAAGGCCATAAATGTGTGATCTACCATGTGTGGTAAAATCAGCTGTAGCAGATGCCCCCTAATGTGTGATGGTAGAGGGGTGATACGATGGCTGAAATACATTATAAGTCCATCCCAGAAGTGGAGTGATGAATAAACAGGTGGAAGAACCATCCATCCAACAATATAGTACAAAATATCTCTACATATGACTGTAAGTACATACAACAGTCCCAGATACATAAGAGTACAATGGCGATGAATAGTCATGATACAAAATATGACATGTGTGGTCATCGCCACATAAAATATAGATAGATAAGAATCTCCATGATGAATATATACAAAGGAGCATGATCTCCATGAAAGCTGAAGATATACAATGGATCAAGATCTCCACAAAGGTTGAAGATATCTAACATACACTGGAATCAAGTCACGAGAGTTGAAATCTCCTGAACACTGGCACGATCAAGGAGGTAGCATATATGAAATGCCACCAATATGGAAATTCCTCTACACAATCCGCTACGAGTACATGTCCTACTATGTGAATAAAGGTGTCGAGGTCAAACATAGTAGTCCATCATCTGATTATCGGTCATTGATGTATACCGTTAACAGATGTGAGATCACCCACCGATAATGAAAACGGGAATCAAGGTACTAGAGTGCAATCTAACAAGTGTGAATAAATGTGTTGAGGTCGAACACTTGAAATAATCCATCGATCAAGGAACATTGATGTATTCCCAAAATTGTCGATGGTGAGAGAACCTGCCACTGATGACTGCAAGTCTCAAGGCACTCAAAATGACTCTAGACTTCTATCCCAGAATAAATGATCTGAATTCGTTGGGATGAAATTCGATGGAAGGAGGGAATTAAGGCATCCCCCATCATCCAACACGAGATACTCAGGAAATTTTTATAATGTGGAAGGACTCTGTCATAATGTGCACAAACCAGTACCAGTACCGGGAATGATCGACATGCAAAGTCAAGAAAATGAGGAATGGCCAACTCAAGATTCAACTTCCTTTGAACAAGATCATAAAGGTGAATGGTGACTGAATGTAGGCAGCATAGACTCAATATACAAAACCAGGACATCTTTGCAACACAGGAGGCATTGACATAGGCTCCATAGGGACTGGATGCTTAACCAGTCAGTGGGGATAAACTCAGAGAAATGAGTACAACTCCTAAAGTCAAACTATTAACCCAACCAATGGATGTGATATACAGTGCTCTGTTCAAAGGAGACACGACTCGACTGTTGTTAAAGATAACATCTTTTCTTGTCTGGATTTTTGGTGTTTTTATTTTTTTTGGACTTTTTCAAATATTTTGAAAATCTTGAAAAAGAATAAAAGTGCTTTATAGTTACAAACTAGGAGGAGACGAATTCCAAGGGGAAAATAAACTAGTTCCAGGTAGTAGAACATACCTATTCTCAATGCAAGGAAACATGTGTAGGATAACGACACTCGGGGGAAAGTCCCCTCCTGGTAAAAATGGGGAATCAAGCTGCAAAATATATATAAGATGGCTCTTCTTGGCTAGAAATGAGACAAGCTCAGGCTATATGGTTGATAACCAAAATTAGGGAAGCTAGCATAAGGCTCAAAAAAGGCAAGCAAAACTCATGATAATGCAATTACAACTTTGACATAAGGGAGTCCCGGGGAAAAGGCCAGCAAAAAGATCAAGAGGAGTATGAGGCTCTTATGCAAAGTCATGGTGATACTATAAAAAGGACTACCACACCCCAAAGAAAAAAATGTTGGCATAGGCACCAAATGCAAAACAGGAGCTAACTAGAGTACCCATGTATGGTCAAGCTCTACCATTCACATCATGTCACTTCTAAAAGAAACAAGAAGGTTTTGTGACAAGATAGAATGGGTTCGTACCTAAGGTTATAATGAAATGGTCAAAAGGTCATGCAAAGTGAAAAGAGATGTGAAACCTAACCTATATTCTGGTTTAGACATAATACCTAAAATCGGCACAAACGGGTCAAAACCATGGTCAAACCACGCTTAAAATGGACTCCTACATCATCAAATTAGTCCAAAAAGATCCAAAATGGTCAGAAATGGTCAAAACTATAGAAAGTGGGTAAAAATTTTCAAATAATTTCTATAAATAGTATAAAATTTAAAAACTCCATATCATTTGAATTTTTTACCCATTTGAGCTCAAAACGTCCAACGTGAATTTCGGGAGCAGTATCCGGTGAAAATCGACACCGTTTGATCCAGGTAACTCCTCATGTCCTCCTCATCCTATTTCAAGAAAATTTGTTAAGTTGTAATGGTCCATTTAATTTTCTAGGCCATCCTAAATTGTGTGTTTCAGGGTTTTTTCCGCGTATAGAGCTGGCCATACACGGAAAAAACACCCAAACCCGCATACATACGTGGTTGTTTTGCAAACAATCATGTATGAGGCCGTGAATGAGGTTTTCAAGGGAAAATAATAATAAAAACTCTTGTTTTTTGTGCAGGATGGTTTTAGAATGGAGGGAGAGGGAACATGGTGATGTGGAAGCGGTCGTGCAAGGTGACTTAATGGCCCAACAAACATTACGTGTGTGTGGTTTGTATAAGTTTTGGTGTCTTGGCAGCTTGAGTGCCAAACCAAGACTTCTCTAGATGCTAGTGGATTACTAGGATCCAAACTCTGAGAGTTTTCACATTGATGGGATGTCACTCACTATTGAAATTGAAGACATATACTTTATCACTGGTTTATCTTGATGAGGACAGGTGGTAAATCTTCGATCTCACGAGCCAGGAGGTGGATTGACTATTGATGAGTACATTGCAGTGTATTGATTTCTGGACACGGAAATAGTTGGGAGTCAAATCCTGACAAAATCGATCCAGGTGCTGGGACTGAAGGCCATACTATTAGCATTAGGCAGGATAGCTAAATTAGCTTCACTCCACTAGGCCTCTTGGCCACTGATGTTCTATGAGGTGGATTGTATGAGACCCACAGTGGATGATTGGAGCATTGCGCTATTGAGCAACATGAAGCAGCAGCTCAGTGACTGTAAGATGGGCAAGGTGCGAAACTTCGGTTTTGGTGGCATACTGAGAACATTCTTCTTTGAGAGTGTACCAAGGCTAAGCCCTAGAGTGGACATTCCTCCACATAGAGTTTGAGATCCTACCCAATGACGTTGGGAAAATGTTATGTGTAGACTGGGCAGAGGTAGGGTGGCTAACCCCTACCCATTAGACTTCTTTCCATGGTGGTGGAGGCAGATCATTGCCATCGATGACTATCCCTATGCAAGGATAGACTTCCGTGGATATCGGGACATGCCCCTACCACCAGGAGCGGCATATGGAGACATAGGTAACGAATCCCAAACCCACTTTTTAATTTTTTTTGTTTTTTTATATATTGACTCAAAAGACATGTTTTGGTGTGATGACACATAGTGATAATCTGTCATGTGTATGCAGATGTTGGACCACAGTGACCGGATGGTTTCCCTAGTCATAGACAGAGGGGAAGAGGAGATGATATCATGGGTGTGGATGCGGAGCGGACGCTCCAAAGCATTCACACAAACTTCATACACTTGACACACATGATACCCATGGCGCAAGTCGAGGACTTTCCTGAGGCCATACAGCGCCAAATGGTTGGTGTACCATGGGCATGGGTTCGATTATTTCGATGACTAGCTAGAGCCATGGTGTTCTACCATGATTAGAACCCCCTCCTCCTCCAAAGGGTTAGAGACCTGAGAGTATTTCTTTTTGTACGAGTTTGTATTATGTTGTGGTGGCTTAGAAGCCCCAATTTTGTATTATGACACTTATGGATTATGACATCACATTTTGGATGTTAATGAAAAACTTTTATGATGATCGATTTTATTTATTTACATGTGTGAAAAAATGTATGTTTGTGATATGCTTATGGTCTATGAAACAAATGCCAATCTAACACATAGTTATCATATCAGTAAGCAACTTGATTAAAAATTCTTGAAACATGAATGTATGTTATATTCTCAAATTTCCGTTCTAACAATCTCACACATAAGAATCTTCGTAATAATATCGGATCCCTAATACAATACGAGCCATTAAGCTATGAAACCACTAACTACGAATCAAGATGTACCTCAAGAGAGAGAACACCATGTGAAATGGCATCATGCAATAACTCAATAATGGCACTATATTTAACAACATTTTTCGAAGAATACCATAAACATATGCCTCCTGAAGAAAATACTTGACCCATAGAAGTATAAATCACCCAAGCAGCCGAAGCTGAGTTTTGAGTGTGATGGCTAGAACCATCAGCAAATCCTATGTAAATGGAAGACTCCATCGACATCTTCCATAAGAAATGGATGCTAATCAACAAACCCAATCACCATAAGAAAAACTAACTATGCAACTCAAAAACTATACAATAATACACAACAATCAGCCCTGACTGAAGATCATGACTAGTATTTTTTAAGATAGAGCCCATTTCTAGGATTTACCAAGGTTGTCTTTTCATAATCCACTAGCTCATAGGCACCTTTCTCTAACACACATTTGACCATGTAAGGACCATGCCACATGGGATTAAACTTCCTTGCCCCCAAGGGTTCTTTAGCTTGATCCCACAAAAGGACCAAATCACCTTCACTAAACTTCCTTGGACAGACAGACTTGTCCTATTGGACCTTGACACGACGCTTATTTAGTTCTAGAGCCACTAAGGCATCTCAATGCTGCTCATCAATCTTCTTTAAGCAGACCAAACGTTCTTCCAATGTGGAAGTGTCTGGTAAAATCTATATAGTTAACTTCAACGAAGGGATTTCACATTCAATTGGCAAGACAGACTCCACCCCATGCACAAGCTGATATGGAGAGAAACCGGTAGCAGTCTTAGCCGAGGTTCTATAGGCCCACAAATCAGGATATAACATGATATGCCAATTTGTCTTGCTTTGTGCGATGGTTCGTTGGAGAATGGAATTAAGTGATTTATTCACTGCTTCAACCTATCCATTCGCCCGAGGGTAATAAGAAGATGAGTTCTCCTGCTTATACCCTAACTTTGAATCCAACTCTTCCATCATTTTATTCTGAAAGTGTCTACCATGGTCAGTGACAAGCTCTTTCGGAATGCCGAATCGAGTAATAATTTGGCTGAAAACGAAATGTGTGGCTGTCTCACCGTCGGATTTAACCGTGGAGCCTCTGCCCATTTCGTGAAATAATCAACAACCACTATAATGTGATGATGCCCCCTAGCCAAAACTGGGTTACAATCCATAAATTCAAGCCCCCACTTGGGGAAGGGACCGACGGTGACAATAAGATGTAATGGGGCTGGATGTGAGCACATATTGCATGCAAACACCTGGCAAGGGTGACACTTCTTGACCGCATTAACACAATATTTGAAGATCGATGACAAAAAATATCCTGCTCTTAAGAATTTTTTGGGCTATAAAAAGCCCAAATAAATGACCACCATGCGCCCCTCCATGGCAAACATTTAGCACAACCTTAGCCTCATCATGGGTTAAACAACGACATAAAATGGAATCTACCCCATGGCGGTACAAAGTGTTATCCACTATAAGGTATTTCTTAGCTACATGATGTAATTGTCATCGCTCATCCTGTGAAAGGTGAGTAGGGACCTTCAATGTTTGCAAATATACAATGATATCCCCGTACCACGGGTCCAAAGTTGAGATAAGGAAAATATGCTCATCTACAAATGTATCCTCATAAACTTCTTCCTCCTCTGAACTTGGAAAATTAGATATGAGCTCTGCAAAGATCAACGATTTCTTTGATTTTGCTGAAACGAATTCGAGATTGAACTCTTGCAAAATAACAATCCATTTATTGTATTTTCCCTCGATCATCCTTCTAGTGAGGATGAACTGAAATGGATTGATATGAGCTACAACCAAGGTTCGGCGAAGGAGAATGTAATGTCTTAATCTCTGAACCGCATGAACAGTGGCCAAGGCAAGTTTCTCCACATGGGAATAATGGATTTCTACATCAATAAGGGTTCGGCTCAAATAATATATGACATGCTTGTGGAGCTCCTCATCCTCCTAAACAAAAACCATACCAACCGTCTCCATGGACATGGCCACATAAATCAATAAATCACGGCTATAGTTAGGTGGACTAAGAACAAGGCCGATGCTAAGGCTTGCTTAAGAGAATCAAAGGACTCCTAGGCTCTCTCATCCCAACAAAAGGGAGTGTCCTTCTTTAAAAGACACATAAAGCCTTTAGTCAAATTGGAAAAATTAAGTACGAATATCCGCAAGAAAAAGTCCATGCCTTGCAAACACTGAAGGTGTCTAATATTATGCGGGGGAGACAATTGATGTATTGCCTCAACCTTTAAGGGATCGACTCTTATACCCTTCCTGGATACGATGAACCCTAGTAAGCGACCAACAGCCACGTAAAAGATGCACTTATGAGGATTTAAATGAACCTGGTAATGACGACATCTTTTGAATACTAATCTAAAATGGTATGGATGACGCACTCTCAAACGAGAATGAGCAGCGAGGTCATCCAAATACACTTCGATAATCATTTTGAGATCATGAAAAATTAAGGTCATAGCCCGCTCAAATGTAGATTTGGTGTTTTTAGGGCCGAAAGGAATCTTATGATATGCAAAAGTACCCCAAGGACAAATAAATGCAGTCTTATGTTGATCCTCGGGTTTGATCTGAATCTGATTATATCTGGAAAAACCATCCATGAAGGAGAATACCTCGCTACCCGCACACTCATTAAAAATCTAATCAATAAATGGTGTAGGAAAATTATCCTTAGGACAAGCACGATTTAAATCATGGAAATCAGTGCATATACGAATCGCTCCCTGGTTCTTATCAATCGAAATGGGATTTGAAACCCACTCCATCAAGGGAGCGGGATAGATAAAACTGGATTTTAATGGTTTCTCTATCTCATCCGTAATGATGGGTGCTTTTCTAGAATTCACCGCACACAAACGTTGTCGAACCGGCTTCGCATTCAGATAAGTCTTAATCTCATGTTCAACAATATGAGGGTCAATACCTGGCATTTCCTTGTATGACCAAGCAAAGATGCCATGAAAATCTTTAAATAGCTTTGTATGCTCGTTCATCTCATCAGGGGAACAACTCGCCCCAATGTAGACTTTCTCAACATTGCCAGGATCGCGAGAAATATTGATAGGAATAGTAGGTGATAAATTTGCCATGTTCCCATTGGCCATCTGACTAGGAGAGCTCAATGGAACCACGTGACTACCAATCTTCTTGCTAAGAATCTCCCTAAATTCATCATGCTCCATACGGTCCAGTTCAAGAAGAAAATATGATCGATGATGTAATTCTTCCCAAGGTGGCTCAACCCCATACATGGCCTCAATAATGGCTTCATCCAATGGAAAAACATTGTCAAGGCAATCATGTGCGCGAGAGGACTCAATTGCCAATGCAGGAAGCACACATGGGTCCTCCTCCTCTGTCCACGAAGAGGAAGTACTAGGCTCTACAACTTGATCAAATTTTGCTTGATATGCTACCATCGTTGTAGGCAACAACACATCCATTTCGATAGGTCCAATTGAAGGACTCAATGAAGGAAGAATCCAAGGATCTTCCATATGGGTAGTGCGAAAAGACACCAAATTCAATGAGGATGAAAACCCACCAAAAATAAATCCGATCATAAGAATGAGTGCAGGACAACTAAAGGTTCCCATAAGAGACAGATACATACCCACACCCACACTCCTAGTTGCTGGCTGAGAATGATCAATAATCAGGATAGAAGTTCCCGGTGATGCATTAACACTCGGATTACGAAAGTACGTCTGATCAATTGTAACGAAATTCCCATTAAATGGAAAGCATACCGTTCGAAAGAGAGAAGAGGCTATGGCTTGTATACTATACATCCAATTACGACCCAGCAAAATATTGTAGTCAAGGGGTGCATCAACCACCTCGACCTTGATTGTGACGGTCTTCCCTCCCAATTGGACCTTAAGAGAAGGAAGAATCCTGTGCAGCTGAAATGATCTACCATCAAGAGCTGTCAACATAGTAGTGGATTGAGACAACTTGGGAGAACCCAAACCCTTCCAACATGATAAAGACATCACGGAAGCAGCAGTGCCTTCATCAATAATAGTGCATTTGATGGTCATATTAAGACACTCTACATGAATCAAAAGAGACACGTAGTAAGGCAAGCGAGGATTTATTCCCATGGTTTCAAATTTGATAATGAAAGAAGAGTTATCATAATCAATCCCAAGAGTAGAAAGCAAGGCTCTCCTCTATGGAGGACAACTCTGAAGTACTTCAAGCACGGACATCGCACAAGGAGTTTGGCCCAAATTCTTGACAATGGAATAGTTCTGGGCGGCTCAGGCATTAGGATTGTGCCCTGAACACTTTAGGAATCCCTTAGGAATGTGAGGTGAAACTTCAAGTTTATCCATAGGTTTTTCAATACACAAAGGGCTCTCGGGTGGAGCAGGTTCCTTTCCAAGGTCCGGTTGTGACGAACCATAATCCTTCGCACAAGTCACAACCTTAGTAGCAAGCACCATGTTAATGAAACCATGACTGGTATTGGCCTCCGACGGATTTTGATCTCCATCTGATGCACAATGAGGATCAATGGTCATCGAGTTCATATTTGGATTGTTGGGTAAAGGATTAGTTAGCACGGTTGGGCCCTCTACTATGAACCTCGAGGCATCTTCCATATGAGGGCACAAGTGAGTGAGGTGGTCCTCCTTACATAACTTGCAAGGAAACTTTACCTTATGTTTAGTTTGCTTGTTACCCTAGCATTATGAGCGGTATTGTCATTATAATTATCATTTTTCGTTCTTTTTCCCACCTTACAATTATTTTTCCCTTTTTTCTTATTCCTTCTAGGCTGCTGGTTTCCTTTCTAGTCTGATGATTGCACGGAAAGTACACTCGCGGTTTGGGTAGGTTGAGATGAATCCATGGCTTGTCCCAACGCAGATTTATTAATTGACAATTGGCTCACTTGTTTCACAACTGAATCCGTAGGTTTGGTACTTGTACAACCCACAATTCCATCGGCATGTGGTCCAGTCTTAATCTTGGGATGGAAACTAGATCATGGAGCATTAGGTATAATCTCATACAAAAGTTTGGATTGAGCATAGATCAAATCCAACTCTTGTGCCCTAAAGATTGCTTGTTCCTCGTTTTGGACTCCGGATGTAGAAACATCCTTCGCGATGTAACGTAACAACGACTTGAGGAACCACTCAAGGAGAAATTCTAGTGTTATAAAGGCTTTAATCAACCGCTTCCATCTACACCACTCTTGAATATGATCCAAGATATGGGTGGCTTTGTCTTGCCAAAATGTCGACAAGAGTTCGATACCAATGTCGTAACTTACGGGTAGCTGAAAGTGATTGAGGAAAATCATGGAAAGGTCATCAAATAAAATGTATGCCTCCCTTGGCGACTCTATATACCGTTTCGCTGCAGGTCCGGTGAGGGTGCATTGAAATAGCCTCAAATGGATTGAATCATCATGTAAGGAATTGGAAGAGCACCAAAGGTGAAAAGTAGTGACATGCTCACTAGGATCTTCTCTATATTTGCCCTCGAACTTGGGAATGTCCGAAGGAAGCTTGTTAGGGACGGTCGGCCAGGCCAGGTAATGAGATACCAGATCGTTCATAAGTCTCGATAAGTCAGGTAAGTTCAATGTTGTGAGGAAAGGAAGCCTAGGTTGAGTTGGTCTATGCCATGCTCCCTGATAGTTCTAGTTCATGTAAGGCTAATTGCTATAAATACCATGGCCTTGGCCATAATAAACTCCTCCCATTTGACCCGTATAGGGCTGCATGGAAGCATTGTGATGTGGTGTACCTTAATTATACGGTGCTACAAAGCCATAATTGGAAGATTAAGCAGGCTGTTGATACCCACACCCATAGGGTTGATATTTCTATCCATACTGTGGTCCATAAGACTGTCCATGAGAAGCTCCATAAGGTGTCCCATGGGATTTCCCATGAGAATGTCCATAGTTATGGATATGGGGAAATCCTTGAGATGGACCATAAGATGATCCAGAAATAGGGATATGACCTCCTGACACAACAGGAGGTACTTGACTCTAAGATACTACCATGCGAGCAGTCGCAGTATGAACATGGATAGTAGCGATATTCTGACAGGAAGGACCACGTGAATGAGGGGGAGGAAGGGTTGTCAAAAATGCATTTGAAGTAGTAGGGTTCGAGGAAAAAGGGACATGTGAAGGGATATAAGTGGTGTTCCCAATGGTCACTTGTTTCGGTTCTGGTATCTACATATGGTGACTAACACTAAGTCTAGGACAGGCATGTGTGGTTGCTTCCACCACTAGGATGGAAGGTGCAATGTGACTAGTGGTCCCAAATATCTCTGCATGGAAAGGAATAGGAGTGCCCCCAGGCGTAGTGCTAGGGTCAACTTTCGACTCAACATGATGTGCCAGATCAGGTGCAGGGATATCAGACATGCCATAATGAACATGACTAGTGCTTGTGGGTTCATAATGAGTCTCGTCGCCTGGTAACCAATACCGACGACCTGTGAATGAGGGATCATAGCCAGAATGTGAAGGTATTTTCGGTGAAGGGTCATATACGGGAGTAGGATATTCATCCCCAACCTCATGAGGTGGAGAGGACATATAAGGAATCTCATCCTTGTGATCTCCCATCGTGTGTGAATCAAAGTGAGAAGTAGTCAACTTGGACTGTCTGTTTGTCTCTCCCAAAGGAGGAGGAGAAGTGGAAGGCATAAGTCCTGCTAAATGACGAAAACGACCAAGCGCCATGCCCGAATCCACAATGACTCAAAAAAATGAAAAGATTCGATCTAATTACACAAACCCTAGGAAAACTAGCATGCATAGAACATACACATATAAAATCTAAAGCCAAATCGCAAGCAAATGAGGGTAGGATATGTGAGCTCCTGAATGAAGCAAGTATGTCTCGCCTAGGAGAGGATTGAGACTCCCATACACAACAAGTGAAGGTTCGTAACCAATTATAGTGGCCCTTAGCTTCAACGCATATAGAAATTGTGTTGTCCAACCCCTACCTAGCTAGGACACCTGTAGAATAACCTCTGCGAAGTACCCCCTCGATAACCTAGGTAAGGAAACTAAGGTCACCTCAATATAATCAATGCTCAGGTTGACAGTCATAGGCGGGATTGACCGTATGGGCAGGGTAGCAAAGTCTGAAACTCTTGAAAGAGCCGCCAAATACGAATAAAATCCTGGAAATATCTCCAGTGTTACTCAATTACAACCAGGGTTCATCCCAACCATAACCGCTCACACTGCCTCGTGCTTAACTCCCTTGTAAGAGGAGGATCCTCAGAAACACTAATTATATAAAGGAATTTCACACTCTCACCTGGACAGACACATAAATGTTTCATTTAGTGGTCTTGGAGAATTTACTCACAATGAACTATTCCAAAACCCTAAAACCTAGTCTTGTTGGTGCACCCTATAAAATAAAAGAGTGTAATTCATTTTATTATGCGTTGATTTTTATTGGCTTATTACTCAAAAGGGAAAATGGTCGTGCAACTAATGATGTTATGACACAACAAGAAGTAAAATGCACACCTAACAATCAATGCAAATGTATTGTGTCAAACTAAAAACGGGGTATGCTACTACGTGAAGTGAAAATTTTTCCTTCAAATGAATATGCAATCATTCCTATATGAGAATCTAACTAATACTCTCCAAGCAAACCTAATGCAAGTACCATGCAAATGCAAAAATGCAAACAATGCATAATGATGCAAAAAGCAAATGTTTTTGTATTATTTGAATTAAATGAGATAAAAAGAAAAAGTATGACTCTACAACCCTCAGACTCGGAAAGCACTACCAGACAACACCCACACAAAGCCCCAAGGTAAAAGAGACCTAATGCACTAATCTCAAAACAAAAAATAGAAAATGAAACGACAAGAACATTTTCAAAAAATTTAAACTAAAAAATCATCTCTAGTCAGAAACAGAGGTGTATACAGACTCCAGAAGCATCCAAGAAGACTCAGCAGTCATCCAAATTCACCCAGCAACAATTAATCTTCCCCCAAAAGGAAAATCTCAAGGCATACATGACTGTTTGCAGAAAATCCGTATATATATGTGACTATTCCAGGAAAACCCACGTGTACATGCGACTGTGAAGGCAAAACCCGCGTACAGGAAGAAAAATAGATAAAAAAAGAAGGAAAATAGACTATATGAGACAAAATTTACTCCTGTCACACACTATTAGGAAAACATGACCCCAGACCCAACTCAGAAACAAAGAAATCAGAGCAATTCAAGAACATTGAATGCCAAAAAAACCCAAAAGGAAATGACTAGGAACTGCCCAGTATGGTTGCCAATTCTGTTATGGAGAAAAATTCCTATGGCTTGGGGTGTACCACAAAAGACATAGTAACTGAAGAAATCAATCCCTTCCCAATATGCAAGAGAAATAAAATGTCTAACACTAAAGGATCCTGAAACATACCTTATTCCGAATGGTTGATGTAGATCCCCATTGAGCTTTTCCAATCCCGCTTGTGTTAAAAATTTGCTCTCTCAATAATCAGAAAACAAGAAAAGCATGTTATATAATGGTGTTAGACCTACTCTAGCATATATAATCAATAATACATAAGCAATTAAAAGCATCCACGGATTCAATATTCATTTAAATGCACATCATTGGATAGGAAAGTATATTTCTATTAATATAAATCAGAGATTACAAGAATGACAACCTCTATCGGCATGTCTATGAACCAAAGAAACTGAGTCCTCCACCTGGGCCTCCACCACCTCAATCCTCCATATCTTGATAGCAAGCTCACAAGAAAATGAAAGCTTGGGAAGAACACCAAGTGCTCCAAGGGACAAAGGGATGCAGACTCAAGTATAAGCAAGCTACGACAACAATGCACTATAGTTTTCTTTCTCTTCAATTCCTCCCCTTTCAATGTATCCAAAGGGTTCCTTATATAGTGCTTCAATGGGGTAATGGAAGGTCAAATCCGAGCGATCTCAAGGAATATGGAAGGCCAAGAGATAAGTGACTCGGATCCACATCAAGGAAAACACCAAAAATCTTTGTGCTTTTGCACACATCCCGATGTACGTGGGTTTAAGGGTCATATCCATGTATATACGCGAGAAAGGGTTTAAAAGTCGCATATTGCAAATAACAAGTGTTTTTAGGGATGATCTTGGAAACACAAAAGGTTCAAAAATAGTCCATGGGGTCCAAAGAGTCTGTAGAGGGACAAGGAAGGCCATAAATGTGTGATCTACGATGTGTGGTAAAATCAGCTGTAACAAAAACCAAAGGTTATTTTGCAAACATCATCTTCCAAGTGTGATACCACTCCAAAGAGATAGGTTGGTCTAGTATTAATCCTCCATGTGGTCAAATAGAGTTCAACCAAGGATGGATACACCCAAATAACCCTTATTAAGTGTGCACAAGGCTACTTCTCCATAAAGGGATGTTAAACATAATGTGGGTTGAAGGAATATGTATGAAATGTACTCATATATGTTAAGTCATTTTAGCTAGGAGACTTCAAACCCACATAAGTATATCAATAATCTTGTTGGAACCATTCAGGGTGATATTAACTGAGTAATTCCAAACATAGCAAAGTACAAACCATAGGAATTCATGTCATCAAGGCATAATTATCAACACTTTAAAACTTAGGGAGACCCTAAGTTGATGGCTTCCCACTCAATAAAATGCACAAATTGTTAAATAATTGCATCAATGCTAAGCAAACAATATTCCAAGCATGCCAACATTCAATAAAAAGGAGAGAGCTCATCTAGATTTTAGCTATTAACAACATGTTATGGAATCCATCAAAATGCCATGAAGAGACCTCATCCAATTGCTACTCGCAACAACTCATTATCAAACCAATCAAACAAGAGCAACATCTCTAAGCCAAGGTTCACATGTACCCAAGTCCATACATTAAATCATCATGCAAGCTTGATTTATCACAAGTGTAACCCTCTTACAATATCAACAATGATTATTCACTTCATATTCCCATAATTTGAAAATATTTATTATTTACTAAAACCTAAACTTACAATATAATGACATTAAAATTGTACTTTATATCTTATATCTCTTTTTTTTTGGTTAATTATTTTATTAAAAATGTACAAAGATAAAAGAGCGATGTGCCTTTTTTTTTGTTAATTATTTTGTTAAAAATGTACAAAGATAAAAGAGCAATGTGCATTAACAATTTCAATTTCCTTTTTTAAGGTTAATTATTCTATTAAGAATGTACAAAAGATAAGAGAGCAATGTGCCTTAACAATTTAATATTTTATTCACTATGTCTAATTCATTTATAAACAATTAATATACTATTCCCACTAATGGTCTCAAAACAAAGAATAGTCTTATATCTATATATATCATAAAAGAAGAAGGAATGGAAAACTATGAGAAGTCAAGAGAACAACTAGTTTTTCATCATCAAAATCTAAGTCCACGTTGATAAATGTTGGAGTGGGAGTGGATTAGTAAACTTCTTTACGGATGGGTACTTGTTTCCTTTTAGTTGTCTAATAACTTACTTGTCCTAGATGAGTTTGACCAGGACTTCATTTTTTCCCCATAAAAAAAATATTTATATTGATATTTGAGAAATTGAAGTCAAATATGTCTTTAGAATTCATAAATACTTTGATATATAAATAATTTAAAGTAACACATTTTTTTTCTCCTTTCTTATTCTATGATTTTATAGTCCTCAAAGTATTATATCTTTTACTTCTATCTTATACTAAAAAAATATAATCTTATTTAGTTCTTCATCAAATCAAAACCTACTTATTGCCATAGAATTTATTATGAAGTGGTTTTAATAGAATTTATTATGAAGTGGTTTTAATTACCAAGTGTTAAAATCTTAATAAACATGAAGTAAAAAAAAATTATGAAATGATTTTGAGCCTTATAAATTTGATTGATAATGGGGATCAATCATATAGTTTTAATGTTGTAATGATGCTTGGCCCACCCAATCAGTGCTATGCAAAGCAAGAGAGGGCACATTCCTAATTTAGTATCAGAGTTGCACACATTTAGTTAACTGAACAAACATTTAAGGCTTAGCTACACTAGTAGTTGTAGCCTTATTTAAGAAAGCAGAGAATTAGTTAACTGGTGGTCCTACTTTTAGGTAAGGTGATTAGTCTTTGAAACGTATGCATGCTAGGTTTGAACTACAGTTAGGAATTAGCTACAGTGGTAGTTAAGGGACTAATCAAATTAGTTCTCACAAACAGTTGCAACTTGATTTTTCATGTGGTTCAAGACTAAAACACATAAATTTGAGTTTTCTACAACAATCTTCATTTATGAGTTTATGAGAGTGATTTCGAGTAAAATATATTTGGTGATTTATTTTTTTGAATGGTGAACAATCTCTTCAATAAGTTGGGCACATTATTTGCTATCTGTCATAGCACCTAGTGTGAGTAGAATTAATTTTGTTCCAACTCTGGACCTGTTAACACAAAATTTTCCCCAATGTGTATTTGCTAATGAGGTGTTCATTTAGATTGATGAGATTTAAGAGTTTCTCAGTGTGTATATGTTCAGACTTTGCTAATGAGGTACCATCTCTTACAAGGAGGCTGCTCTTGAATGTTCTGATGAAGTTGATCCAAATACATAGTCTATATGCGCAGTAAATACAACAGTAAGGAGACAGTAACATACCTATAACAAAAAACATGAAAAGATATACAACAAATATAATGCTACCACTGTTATGCAATCCTATCATGACATACATGAATTGATGTATAGATTTCATTGGTTCATCTTGATTCAATGAGGCACTGGCATACAAAGAATGATGACAACAAGGACATAATGAGTGGTAACATCAACTTAATTGATAGTTCATGTTGTTGGTTTGTTTATCAAATCAAGGCAAATTTAGGATGATTTCAATCACCATTTCTGGAACGCTTGGTGGAGACATCAGTGAAGCAATGTTGGGAATTATTTGATGATAATTGTGGTCCTTGAAGCAATATATAGGTAATTCAGATCCATGGGGTCTGCTTTTTAGATTCAAACCCTGTTTGGGATAGAGATTCAATTCCATAGAAGAGCTTGTCACATAATTTGGTAGTGTGTCGAATTATCAAGATGGTTTGGCCAGAGTTTTGAAAAGGCAATATGAAGGACGTCAAAGCTATTATAATTCAGGGAGTATGTTTAGATCCTAGTATTTTGACTTACGCAAATTCATCTTCTTTGGAGGACACTTCACTTGATCATGACATAAAATAAAAGGAAGAAAACACTTAAACAGATGCCCTGGTCACTAAAACTTCGGATGCTCTAGAATCTAAGGTTACAACCATAGTGGCCACAGGACGTTCCAACACAAAGACACCTAAAATTTCAATGAAATAATGATGAGCAACACACCCATTGATGTTAAGGAATGTCAGATGATTCCTACTGTCCTAAAGATGGCTGATTTTGATGAGAAAGGTCTTATATAGCTATGCTACGTGGGATTTCCCCTCACCCCCTCGCTTTCGCTCCTAAAGCTCGATTCCTTTGGAAGCGAGCTCCTAGTTTTGGGAGCACGCTCCCAAGGCACTCCCTTCCTTTCCTATACTAAAATCTCCTATACTAGGTTGATCATTTGATGACAATGTTATGGTACCTCCCTTCTTTGCCAAACTCTTACAAAGGTTTTTATGGTTGATTAATTGATAATAATGTTATAAGTTGTAACTACTAGATGATTGATGTTACGTGGTTTAATCCATGCATTCTATAGCTAATTCAACATCCTACATGTTTTTTATATATAAATCCATCAACATATATTAAAATATATACTATACAAAAAAATCTCCCAAAATGGGAGCGTTTGAAAATTTCACATTTTGCTTCCCTCTCACTCCCCGCTGATCCCAACAGCATAGTTCTAGAGGAATGGGTGTCTAGCAGATTCGTTGACAATAAATGTCCAACCAATGATAAGAAAGAGTTTAATAAGTAATTTGAAGACACCTTGAGATTACTTTTTCCCATTTGAATCATAGAGAAAGGCAGTAGTAAATATCTCTGCCGCAAGTTTTCCTCAAATATTGGTCTGGTTACACAATCTTTCACAGTGCACTCAATAGGGTAACTCAATCAAATACATGGTGCAATTCCTGTAGTAGATGTCTAATAATTAATATTCAGGGCCTGGTTGCTCTAGTGGATCTTTGGCACTTCAAGGTGTATTTCTTGTAGTATATTTTTCCTTAGGTTGAATCATACACTTGCAAAAGGGGCACCTTGTAGTTGGTGGTTGTATGTCAGCAAGTCACATGCAAATCCCCTTCAAATCTAGGAGCTTGATCAGTCAAAACAGTCTAGTTCTAACAAGTTCATGCTAATGATCCAAGAGGATATTGGTGGCCACCCACCTATTCCTCTTGGACCCCCACCATTGTTTCTTTCACTTTTCTAGTTTCCTTAATTGTAGCACAATTTACTATTTTTGGCAGTTTTCGGGTCCTAAACTTCCGGAGCTGTTTTGAGGCCCTAAACGACGTTTTTTTGGCATCAAATGGTTTGGGAAAATATGAGTCCATTTTGGTCTTGATATTTTTGATTTATGGATGTATTCCTTGAAGAGATCTTTCTAACGATGTATCATGCATGTCAAACGGAGGTAGTATGCTAAAGTTATGACCCCGGGAAATTGATGTACCAAGTTACCCAATGGGGTCCACATTCAACGTTTCACCTCCTAGGGTTAGGTTTTTGGATGTGTAGGGTTTCCATTGTTTCTAAATAATATATAGGCCTTCGCGCCTCATTGTAACACATATTTCAAAGGCATGTAGCTGCCACATCTCTTCTCAGAGATAAGCTACTAGCACTCTAAGCTAGTTTATTTCCATTCTGTATGTAAACAAGTTTCAGCTATTGATTAATGAAATGAAGTGTTATTTCTGCTGCATATTTGTTTCTGTGGTTATTTGTGTATTCTATTGTGTTCCTGCATAAATCAAGATCAGTGGTATCAGAGCAATCTTCTCTTTCTCGATCCTTCTTTGCATGTCCCTAACGAGGGTGGGGTATAAAGAGTTAGGGCTTGATATGGTTGAACCTTTGAAAGATCAGCCTCACAAATCCTGACGGCCACCCATGGGGGAAGAAAAGAAAGAAGAGGGCACAAAATATCCTATCAAAATGTTGCTCAAGGAGGCCCTTGAAAAGCAAAGGAACGCAATGATGGATAACTTCGCCTAGATCCTTCAATGACTTCCCACTGGCAGCGCATCTGCATCTAGCAACCACTCTGGAGGAACACTACTAAATTTTGACCAAAAATCCGACAGCCGTATTGTCAGATTTTCGACACCTCCCTGTCGCATGTACGACACTATGAATTTTTTTAAGCGTCGGTGGATTTTCGTCGGTTATCTGACATCTTTTCAATCCGTTGGTTAAGAGACAACTTAGTTTACCGTTGGTTAAATGTAAATCGTCGGTTATCCGACATCTAATTCATATTAAACTTTAAACGTAAGCGTCGGTTAAGCGACGGTCTAGCGACGATTAAGCCATGGTCTAGCGACGCTTAAGCGACGGACTAGCGACGGCCTAGCGACAGTTAAGCGATGGTTCACCAAAGAAACCCGTCTATTAACAGACGAAGTATGAAAACTGAAATGTCAGTTAATTGACGGTATTGAAATAAAATAAAAAAATCACCTACAGGCCGTCCCTTAACTGACGGAGTATGAAAACAGAAACGTCGGTTAAGCGACGGGTTTAAAATTAAAAAAAAAATCACCTACAGGCCGTCGCTTAACCGACGGTTATAAGCGTTTAAAAAAAAATACAAATTCCTTGACGTGTCACAACCTCATCATGAACCTTTCATTCAGCTCACACCAGAGGAGACTCATGTCACAACCTCGTCATGAAAGTATTGCTTCATTGCATCTACCTAATCCATATAGAGATCCCTAAATGCATCTTGATTTACAATTGAAAAACAAATGAAATTAATTTTATTAATGTCCAGTAATGACCAAAGAAAGGTCAATGGAACTCAATAATGGAAACAAAATGGGACATAGAACAAAGTAATGCCACTTTTCTCTGTCAGACCATCATAAATGGATACAAAATGAGAAAGACATCAATATGGCACTGGAGAGAAGGACCTGCTGTGCCAACCCCATAGAGTTCCACAGAAATAATTGTTTTTATTGGATCTATATCACTTTCCCGATGGTCTGCTCATCAAAATACATTTTTATGAATAAAAAATTTTGATATTGCATAATTGAAAGTACTGTGTTGACATCAATGCACGTCCAAGAGTACCATCTGGAAGTGCCATTTAACATCTTATCAATTTTCTAACCTTCTCTTACAGTTATATAAAAGCCTAAGTGAAGATCCATCACTCCATCAGCATAACACACCATGGGTGCTCCATAATCTGGAGTGAGTGCAATTGGCGCATGGTCTGCAATTATGGAAAGCAAAAATGTTAGATGTGCAATAAGCTGAACTATATGCTCAGATCATAAAGTTGCCAACTCATGCAGTACACAATTAACTACTGATAAATAACATGCATAGTGTTTTGCAAGGGATACTCAATACTTGTCCATCAAAGTAAACAGCAGATAAAGTCAATATCAAGCAAGGTTACTGTATAATGAATATAATGAATACAATAGTATAAATTATTGAACAGAAAACCAACCCCTAAAATATTTGTCCAACTTCTGAGTGTAAAATAATTCCTTCCTTTGCAGGAAAATAATTGGCAAAGAAAGGCTTTTAACAGGTGGAATGATTTGTGGGACAACAACACAGGAAAGTGAATCTCTTGGCGAGGTCTTAATCATTCTCAAAGACTTCAGGCAGTTGACCAACCTGCTTCTAGTGACTCTTCGACTCGGGAAAGACTCGGGACAGAATCGGAACAGACTCGGGATGGAGGTGTTGTCTATGACACTCTGCATTTGAACACGATTGGAATTTCTTCAGCGAACCCTCAAAATCCATCCGAAACCTATAGGCTAAACTTTGCCCAGTCGTGTGACTTAGTCATGTGGTCTTTTTTCCTGGCGATTCTTTCCGAATCTGAGCGAGTTTATGGTGAGCCTAAGCGAGACTCAGCGAGTTTGATGAGTGTACTGAGCTGGACAAGTTTTCCAACGAGTATCTGGCGATTACTCGTTTTGGGTGTTGACTCGGACAGACTCGCGAGTACCCACGAGTCTCCAATGAGTCGTGCTTCACTAATGTTCCCTTTATTTCTCCTCTACATTGTAAAGGTGTGTTTGGGAGCAAATGGATGATTTGGCAGGAAAATGAGGACTATAAGGAATGTGATTCACCAAACAGGCAATTCTTTATTTTGGAAACAACTCTGTCAGACAACTTTTCATGGGATTAAGACCTATTCAATTTGAAAGAAGTTTCTATATTTAGATCAGATATGGCTAGTTTCTATATTTAGATCAGATATGGCTATCGAGCTATCAGCCAGGATCACTATTTTTAGGAAAGATGTAGATAATCTTCAATTCAGAACCAAATCCAATTGCTAGATCTCCTTACTTATGTAGAGAGGGAGCTCTTGTCAGGCCTATTTTTGGCTCCTAGATGTAACAACTTTGATGTACATGTAACTTGATTTATAATGTAATATATGTGGAATTTTCAAAACATAAGAACATAGTCAGTTATGTCATGTCTACTACAAAGAAATTCCAAACAAAAAGCTAAAGAGTTATGGAATTTGAAGGCAGTCCTCCTTTCAAGTTTTATTTTCATACCTTCCAACTTATATGCTATGCTCCCCTTGCTATTTAGTTATAACTATAGAACTACCTTAAAATCACATGTTTTCAATTGGCTGACAAACAGGATCTAGGTTAACAATGGGTGGAATTTGCTGTAGAATGATCCCAAGAACAATCCCAACAAAGTCATGAAAAGCATACAAAATACAGGTAAAAAATTCAATGTGGATTATTCTAATGCCTTTGCACTAATATAGGTAACACATTTACCAATGACCATACACTATTTCATTAAGGAGAAATAACATTTTTTTCTAGGTACTCCTTACATGGTTAAGAGCCAATTTTAAAAGGTAAAACCTAACCATTATGGGATTATATAGAAAAAATTATTTTTCTGCCTCTTTCTTTCCATTCTTGGTAATAAGAGATGCATTTGGAGAATTTAATTCAAACCAGATAATTATAATCATACCTAAAAAACTGTCTACCTTATTGATCTGCAAAGCAAAAATATAACACAGATATGCTAATATTAAAGGTCAAAGAATCAAGAAAACGTGCCTCCTTTGATAGAATTCTTATAGAGTCTTTGATCCTTGAAGTTGGAGAAGACAACTACATCTCCTGAGACAGTAAATGCACCTCACCATATTCATGTACTAAGGTCCTAACATTAAATCCAGCCGGGATGATATCTTCATGTGCACCTCCTGCATCTGCAGCCTCCCTCACTAAAACTAACTGTCTGAACAAGATCCATGAAACTGTGAGTACTTGTTCCAATAAAAAGTTAGTGATAAGAAAAACTGGAAATCTTCAAATCATCTCACATATTTCAAATTGCCTGAACAGAAAGCACCAATATATATATATATATATATATATATATATTGCATTAATATGGAAAATCAAATAAAAATGCCAATTCTTTACCCTACCAATCATGTCTCCCAATTACTCTGCATTTTTTCATATGTATATTTAAATTTGTCAAGGATGGAAGCTATTTCAAATTTGTTAAAGGTACCAATTATCAGTATATTTGTCAAAAAATAAAAGAAATTATACAATTTAATTGATTTTCAATTGTATCAGTTTAGGCATAGCATCTCTAAAGGTAATCCTTATCTGTAGCTGCCAACAATACTAAAGGATCTATCATAATCTGCTCATTATAAGCAAGTATGATTACTTATGTAAAAATCTTTAGCATTTAGGACTACAAATTCTATTTCAAAAATCAACAAGAGAGACTGAAAGGTGAGGCATACAATAGAGAATTTCTTCAAAGCTGAAAGTTAAAGCATTTGTCAAATAAAGGGAAGGTGGTGAGTGCAGACTGATATAAGACAAGTTTAAATGGTCATAGCATTAGAAAAATTAATATAATGTTTTATTTTGTAAGAATTAAATCCTAAGGTTGTCAACTGGGTCTATCTTGGGTGGTTAAAAGGACAAGTCATTATCCTCCCCACCCAGGTTCAAATCCCACTTATGATATGTTTTCCCCTTATGGGCTGATTGGGCTGGCAAGGTACTAGCAATCTACTCTTACATAAGAGCTTCAAGTGGGATGAGATGTTTCTTGTTAAAAAAAAGATAGATAGCTAAGGAAAAGAGAAATTTTGCTCTGCTAGGGTTTTCCTAATCAATCCACGGAAATGCTCTCTGTTATCCCCTTGTTTTGCAAAGGATTTCCACCTAGATATTCCAGGAAATCCCTGGGGTGACCTGGGCACAAAAGAGGCAACCTGGGTTAATTTTCTTGGCTGAGAATGAATACTAGGTTGAAAATTGCTCTAAAACTCAGCTTTTGAAGCCATTTGTGGATGGAAGCAGCACTAAACAGTCATAAAATTACCCTAAATCAATTATGGGAAGTAAGCTCTTTCAAGTTTGGATGTGTTCTTGGCAGCGGTGAAAATAGATAGATAGCTAAGGAAAAGAGCTTCAAGTGGGATGAGATGTTGCTTGTTAAAAAAAATATAGATAGCTAAGGAAAAGAGAAAGTTTGAAAATTGCTCTAAAACTCAGCTTTTGAAGCCATTTGTGGATGGAAGCAGCACTAAACAATCATAAAATTACCCTAAATCAATTCTGGGAAGTAAGGAAGCAAGTTTGGATGTGTTCTTGGCATCGGTGAAAATAGATAGATAGATAAGGAAATGAGCTTCAAGTGGGATGAGATGTTGCTTGTTAAAAAAAAGATAGATAGCGAAGGAAAAGAGAAATTTTCCTGCCTAAGAGATATAGGTTAAATCATGTCACAACCTCGTCATGAACCTTTCATTCAGCTCACACCAGAGGAGACTCCTCTGAAATTCAAAACTGTCAACAATATTATTCATCTTACACCATTGAATCTCTTCACTACTTATTAACGTCATCCATAGAATATGCTGCTAAAAGTATAATATTTTAAGGCTTTTGACAACAAGCTTCAAGAGGGAAGCAGGGAAGTTGCAACATTGGTTCGAGAACTAGGGAAAAACTCAACCATATGCAATAATGCAATTTACCCAAATTGTTGCAGGAGAGGGTGCACTTGGGGTCAGAGCATCCAATTAAGGCAAATCATCATTGGATAACAAAAATGATGTCGAATATCACCTATCTTTAACTATCAAACCCATCCATAAGATGCAACAAGGATGTCCACCTTAAGCCAACTGTGATCCATGCTTTTCCTATTGAACATATCATACCTCTAACAGGCTTCAAAGTATCATCCACTAATATTCATCATTGCTTCCTGTATTCTGCTATATATTCTAACCTTGTGATGCACCTTTGCAGCTTGACAACGACTACTAAATTTGTGAAAAAAACATTGCAAATTACTTATATACCACTGTAAAAAATAGTAAAAAATGTTGAGGATGTCTTATTTCTAAGCTACTACAGGTGACCACTTTTGATAAGTGCATTTTACCAGTCCATGTGCTTAGAAACAGGATTTTGTCCATGAAGTTTTGTGATCAACAACTCTGCTCTATTTTTGTATGTCTTAGTAAAAGATGATTCCATAAGAGCTGTTTGCGGTGAGAGATATTTGTAAACTATTTGTTGATTTGGTCCTGGATATTAACGAATGCTTGATGGGTCTAACCTAATTTCAGATTTGACCACCGGGACTTTTGTGAGCCTGAGAAAAACTTGGGGAGAATAGGATGAGTTTTGTCTTGCAAATATTCCATTTTGTTGCCACATGTTTTCTATTTTAAAGCATACAGAAGCACATAAATTAGTGTCTCTCTTCCAATAGGGATCCATTTAACTTGGATGCTAGGAGAGCTTCAACAGGGACGGTCCAGCCTGGTCCTTAGCCCAGGCCATTATATAGATGACATCCCCAGTTTCTCCATTTGGGCCTTTAGTTTGACAGACAGGCAGTGGGCTCTTCTTCTGATTCAGATGCAGTTTGGGCTTATCTTCGAGTTCTGTTTGTGATCCAGTCAATCTTCTAATGACGCGTTTTCCTTTTCAATAAGACAATAAGGTAAAACACAAATAATTTTAATTGTGGAAGCATGTGTGTAGCTAACAGGAATAGATAAGTAATAACTAATAATTAATGAAAACTTAGATTTGATTTCATTGAAATTCCCCTAGTTTTCCCAATAGCTGGGCCAGGTTTCGGCAATGCTTTTTGGGCTTGATCTATTTTTAGATAGAACTATTTGTCATCTCATTTAAATATGGAGGGCGATAGAGACCCAGAAGCATGAAATGTGTGATGGGATGATATAGATTCAAGAGCAGAGTATGGTAGAATAAGAACTATAGAGGCATTGATGGAAAAGGGTAACTCTAAGAAGGAGCAGCTTGAGCTGGAGTGGAGTAGGAAAATAAAGGATTTGGTGAGTTAACTTGCTAGTTTAGGATAATACAAGGAACATAGGGAAACTCATTTATAAAGGAAAAAGAGACTGTTGAAGTATCAGAAGGAAATTACAAGGAATGCCAAGTTACTATTGCATTGCACTATCATTTGCTTCTGTACCTAACAAAGAAGCTTCATGAATATCAACATAATTATCAACTCTGACAGTGTTACCGAATTTCATGCATATCAACATCAATATCAATAGTGTTAGAGAACTTTCACATTTTGTCATCCCAGGGATCTGGGTGCTAATAGAACCCTGCAAACATCAGGAGCCCACTACTAAGTAACTAAACTGACTGGAATGGTCAAAAACAGTTTGTGAATTAGATGTTGGCCTGAGAATAACTTGGGGAGAATAGGATGAGTTCTGTCTTGCAAATATTCCATTTTGTTGCCACATGTTTTCTATTTGAAAGCATACAGAAGCACATAAATTAGTGTCTCTCTTCCAACAGGGATCCATTTAACTTGGATGCTAAGAGAGCTTCAACAGGGACGGTCCAGCCTGGTCCTTAGCCCAGGCCATTATACAGATGACATCCCCAGTTTCTCCATTTGGGCCTTTAGTTTGACAAACAGGAAAGGGGATTTTCTTCTGATTCAGATGCAGTTTGGGCTCGTCTTCGAGTTCTGTAATTGTCCCAGATCAAGAAAACCCTAATTTTCGAAAATGTGGTAGGGGCAGGTTCCATAATGAAATAGCAATGTTTCTTTGTGCAAACATACAAAATATAAGATATCTCCTAGATGATTCTTAGAAAGCCTATGTTTGAACTTTGACCACATAACTTTACAAGAAGATGGACAAAAGAAGAAACTTCAATGGAATCCTTGTAATTGTCCCAGATTGATTTTGTATTTCCATCTAGATTGTGTGGAGTTCATTCCTTTCCTTTTAGTACCTTGCACCTGCTCACTGGCCCTTTCCAAACCTTGTTAGAGTGTATGTAGTTCTATTGCTTTTGTAAATTTACTAAATTGGAAGGATTTGGTAATGGAGGTATATAGTATCTACACAAGCATTGGTCTAGAACAATTGTAGGTAAAAATTTAATACAACAGGCATAGTCAGCAGTTTGTTGCTTCACTACCCATAGTTTGGATTGTATGTCATCCAATCAAGCTTTTCAGAAAGGTTACAGGTATGACTACTAAGAAAATGTTTGCTTTCTGGTATGGAGAGCACATTCCCCAAGTCTCCTTGATCCAATTTGATGCCATCAAGATCATAATTTGCTTGCTACAAGTTGAAAATAATTCAAATATTTCATATTTAACATCTAATTACAATGGGAAATAAGAAAGAAATACTATAACTATACATCGAGCAAAAGGCAGCATCACATGCAAGTGTCGTGAAGGTCATTAGAGGAAATTTCAACTCAAAATGGGCCTTTTAACTTTTATTCAAATTCCATGTCATAATGTGTTAGCCAATGAAATTGCTTTAAATTTGAAATACCGTATAGGTCTTAAACACTTTTTTAATATAAATTTGGGTATAGGTATCATAAACAAAACTACTTTTTTTTTATTGTATTTTTGACATATCTCCCTGTGTTTTTACTCAAATTTCGATCGGAAGAGTTCGTTGGATGTGGAATTTAATTCCGCATCTAATGAGCTCTTCCGATCGAAATTTGAGTAAAAACACAAGGAGATATGTCAAAAATACAAACCAAAAAGTAGTTTTTTTCTTTTCTTCCTCAAAAATTAATAAATATTATTTTATTATTTTAACTATTATTTTACTAGTTCATTTTAGGAGGCCCATTTTGAGTTGAAATTTTCTCTAATGTGACTTCTTGTAATGCAATATCCCCAGTCTTAATAGATATTGAAGGGTATACAAAGAATGTCAGGATTTGTACAAAATAACCTTCGTATGTTCCAACCAATTTTTTTAAACCCTCAAATCTGCAAACAAAAATATCATTAACGAGCAATTAGAAAAATATGCATCAACAATAGAAAATATTAACATAAGCACAAAAATTCCATGTTCATTTGTGACTCTGTTACAACTTGAATAATTGAATAAGTCTCCTTTGATGTAATCTTTATACATTCAATTAGTCAAACAATAAAGTTTAAGATGTCGAGCTGTGCAGTAGAAAAGGTAAAGATGTTAGGATGTGCAGCAACAAAGACCACAGATAAGGCAATCCAAATGACAATAGTAACAAAACCAAATAAAGAAATGCATAATTCTGAAGACATCCGTTATGGACTAGTCTTAGTCTCACTAGATCTGCAAATCATTACATATATAGATAAAATATAAGATGATAGCATGCAATGCACCATATTTAATTTCTAAGGCCTAACTGATAATACATCCATTATATTGGTTATTGTGTTACCTCAAGTGAAGGGTTAAAGCATGCTCAACACCAAACCTCCAAAAGTGAAGCAAGTAAAGAATAATTTTATACCTGACATTGTTAGGGGTCCTTATGGTGTGTCCCAAACTTGCACCATATTAGAAATTTATTGGTATAAATACCTTTCAGAAGGAAAACCAGAGAAGGATTTTAGTAATAGTGTAATGTCTCAAAAGTATTCATGGCAAGTCCAGAGTCGTACCTACTGGAAAGGGGGAGAATAATTTTCATTGTTACAAGAAACACGCCAATCTCATATTTTGGGGTGGTCAAGGGAAACCCAAGCAAAGCTAGTACCAGCGGGGGACTCATTATCAACCCAGGGAGGGATCTAGTAATGAGTTTTCTGTCGGATTTTGGATTGAAATGTAGTAGCGTGAGGAATTTCCACACATGCATCCAGTACATGGATGATATCAACAGGAATTCCCTCTTTCTCTCTTCCAAGTACGAAGACCTCTTTATCTTCTCATCAGGAAAACGTAGTACAGATGAAAGCATACAACGAATTATAATTCTTGCAAATAAAACCTTGATAAATTTCAAGTGTTTTAACTTCCCATTTTCTGAATCTACAATATATGAAAAGTTACATGAAATTGGAAAATGAAAACAGAGCTTACCGTTTTTCATGGGAATGAATACCTATTGAGTGGTATACTGTTTGCCATTTGCTCCAATCCCAAAACTGAGTACCATTCCCTCCTCTTTGCCTTCAAGTATTCTTTAAGGTTCAATTCAGGTACTTCTTGTATTGGAATCCACTTCTCTGCTGTGACACTGTAAAGTAGACATGATTTAATATCATCAATCTAAAAATGTGGTTGTTGCTTTCCTGACTATTTGCTTAGAATCCACTCACCAAATAATGAAATCAATATTGCAAATTAAGATAGAAAAAAGATGTTTTTGTACCTGATTAGCTGGAACTGTTTATCTTGTATTATACTTGCATCAGCAATAATTAATACTGCTGCTTTAAACACCTGCAAGAAAAAGAGTAATCGACACAGAAGTGGGTAAAAGAGATATCGCACACATTTACACTATGATAATCATGAGCATATTCAAAAATATCTAGCCAAGTCACTATATTTTACACTTCACCTCACAAGTTCGTGCCAATCTTGCAAGATTAGAAACACGTCCTAACAAAGAGGCAACAACGATCAAATCTTGTCGTCCCCCTGTCATTTTGTCCATTTATTTTATTCGTGACTCTATTGTTGACATCAGTAATTGATCTTTGACCTCAATTTCTATGAGAGGCAAATGCAACAGACTAGTTATTTTAGGAGTCCACAAGGAAAAATGCACTGGCACTTTTACCTACTAAATGATATTCATGGAAACAAAACCAGTAATCATATATAGCCCACTGGAATCAGGCAGAAATCACATGATGGATCTCAATTGAACATGTACACTTAGAGGTGCAAAGGTGTCAACATCACATCATCCTCATACAATAACATACATGCATTCGCACAATCTAGGTTAGATCATAACCCTAGATATGAGGTCATACATGAATGAGTTCTAAGCTTCTTTGCAAATTCGTTAATTGATGCATCACAACAATGGTTAAGCATGCTATACCAATGTCCTTTAAACCTGAGCATGTATTTCTTAAATAATATCATCATGCATCTTCACACTTGTTAGTACAACATAATCCCCGATAGTTATATGATCATGATCATGAACTCTAACTTCTTGATCACATCCATCAATGAGTCATAAAAACTCTTTTGCACAAAAAATAATCAACTATAAGGTATCATAATTATAATACAAGTTAAATAAGCTTTCTTACTACCTCTTCAAGGGGTCATCATGTCCACAATCTATCGAATCTATTTTCTGAAATAACACTTGTCAGTACTACTGATATAAATACATCTCTTTGTTCAGCGGTCATTGATTTTAAATCTAGTCAATGTAAATATCAAATATTTAACACTTAATGGCCAAAATAAAGTCAAACTCTTATTGTTAGTTGACAATGTTGAAACCCTTGTTGTAGACTCTGTTAGACTGCAAAATAGAGTTAACTACAAACCTCACTCTTATAACATGTGAAAGTTTTGGGTTAGATTAGGGTTTTTCAAAATTAACAACTTTGCATACCAATTCAGTCAAATACTTAGTAACACAAAATAAATTTCAAGATGCAAAACAATACAGTAGTAACATTGAGTAAAATTTCAACATAGTGCTACATGCAAACCAGTACAACAATCAAACAAATGAGAACATAATTTGCATCTCTTTCAACTTTAACACTGGTCAAAGGTCCCTGTGCTAAAGTTGGTCCTCGAGATGCAAAACATAGTAGCAGCAGTACTAAAAACAAAAGGTCATAAACAAAATGTATAACAACAGTAGTACAGACTAATGAACAACAAGAAATAAAAGGTTAGATGAGATATGGTTTGGATTTTCCTTATACTTGAACACTTTTTGGAATCAACTCTTGATACTATAAGGACAAGATGTCAAAAGGAACGGTTGACATACCTTGAGAGAGTGGGAGAGAGTGCGGTAGGTTAAGGTTAAATACATACAGTAGCAATGACAAAGATTCAACTAATGATTTGAGAGAGACTTGCTTGGAAAACCAATGACAAAGATTCAACTACAATTTTCCATCGCACAACATCAAGATTTGTATGGCAGACCATTTTGTCATTGTAACCCCTCTGTTTTAGCCAAGGACCTCCCTATGCCACTACACCTTTGTGCATCTATCTCCAACATCCTACAGCCATTTGATTGTCAGGTTTTCTTTCCTGATTTGCTTGCACCTTCAGACAAATTCTTCCCTCACCTGTGAAGCAGTGACAGCATCTACTCTTTGCCATGTCTTTTACAGCCAATGCTAGTTGTCCTAAGTTCCTAACCAACTAAACATCTCTTTTATTTTTTTGTAGCCCTTCCCAAACCTCTATGTTGCTCAAATGGCCCTCATAACTATGTGGTTGACCATGCAACCCCTCCACACAGTCAAGGTTGCTACTTTTCACCCCCTCAACAATACTACCCCCACCGTTGAACCATCCACATTCGTTATGCTACTATTGATATTTTTAGTGTCATTTCCCTATTGCATTTTTCCCTCAATGTCAACATCTTCACAATAACCCATATAAACAATCAATAACATACAGTTCCCCTAGCCTTTCAGCAAGCCAAAAAACAACACTAAGTCCCATCAAACATTGAGCATAGAATCCCAACATTAGACTTGCATACAATATCAATCAGAGGGATTTTAGCACACTAAGAAAATTCCTCAAATGGGTAACACGAGTTCTAAAAACTTTTGTGAACTTTAATGCTTAGTATTTTACGTAATTTTAATATTCCCATTTTATTCCTCTCTTTGTATGAAGGCCATTAGGACCTTTATAATATGATTGAGCTTCTACTACCAAAAAACCGATTTCATAGTCATTTAGGTGATTTTTGTCCAGTGTTCTAAAATATTGCTTTAGTTTAGACATCATTTACAGAGCAACCTTGGTAAATATGGAATAGCTATGCAAAAGACACATCTTGACTCTTCCAAGCTCCCTTCAAGTCATTTCAAATTTTTGTATTAAAAAAAGCTAGTCGCATTAGCCTATAAACAAGACCCACAATATTCACATGAACACATTGTAGATATACACCAGCATGTCTAAATCATGACCAAAGAAATTACAGACAAAATCTCAACAGAACCAAGATTTTCAAAAAACATTAACCAATAACATGATGATATTGATGATGTTTCAGAACCTCATGCAATATGAATCCATGCATATAGCAGTGCCTAGCACCCAACGTGATTTCAAGATGGACACGAAGATTAACATCCCACATTTTGACAACACCATCAAAGCCAATGAATTAGACACATGGCTCTTAAGTTTAGAAGCATACTTCGAAACCCAAACCCCCAAACAGGTGCTCAAACAATCATGATTACAAGATTACAGATTGATGATTGAGCATTCACATGGTTGTAAGTATTACAACCACCCTCGTAAATAGTAGTATACACACTATACAAGGGTGAGACTAGTTTAAAGGAATCTTTCCCAACCAATTTTACCTTTCAAGTATTGCAAAGATCTTATGAAGTGGTGCTTTCATCTTAGCCAAACAAGTGCTCAAACAGTGCATTTGTGTATCAACTTGTTTCATATATTGTCAATCAAAATGGAGATGAAAGAGAGTGATTGAATTTTTTGGATAAAATTTGTGGGCAATCTCTTCTCTCACATCCAACAGGAAACAGAGTTTTTTCCCATTACCTCCTCACTCAAACAACTTTTCAAATGGCCCCAAAATTTAAAGCTAAACTTGAAAAGGCATTGGTACGAGCAATACCATAGCTACATGCTTGATAGATCCAACCACCCAATAACTCCTCTACTAAAGTAGTGACACGCACCATATACCTCCAAAGAATGTCAACAAAGTGGCAGAAAAACTTCACACAAGTATAGCAATTATCACAAGTTATGTTGCCAAGGGATGCAATCCTGAGTCTCCATGTCCTAGGATATAACTTTATGCAGGTATTGCACTTATCAAAAGTTGTGTTGCTAAGGGATGTGTTCCTGGGTCTACCTGTCTCAAAATGTGTCCCATATCCCAAGTGCTAGACAACATCCCTGAAAAAATTCTAGGAATGTGCCCTTGAAACAATCCAAAATTTTGATTTTTACATTTTAAACCCATGCCCAATATTCTCATTTTTAAGCTTGATCTGCACCCCAATATCATTTAAGGTCAGATTTGCATTTTCTATGGCATGTGATCTACCACATGAATCTTACCAATAAGTTATTCTAAGAGATCAACCAACATATTCCATGCCTATCTAGCTGGTATAGAGCTTTAATCTATGTATTTTGACTATGATCTCAACAAATAGTAACATAACTTGTTGTGATTAATCCAAATTTGTCAGAGCAACTATAGCCTACATTCTGTCCCTATAATTGCAAGCTTAACAAAGCAATTCAAATAGAAAATATTTGAAATTTCAATTACTTGAGAACAATATATTTCTAGCTGGAAGTAATTATCTATCCATGAATGACTGATCTATAATAAGCAAGAAGAATTATCTGGGGCTTCTTTTTGTTGTTATTCATGAAACAATCCCCTCCAAAAGTGGGGAATATTAGAAAAGTGGTGTGAAGGTAGATATTCTGTATGAACATAACAATTAGAGCTTGTAACTCAACCCCATGAATCGTTTATTATATAGGAAACCCTCCATACATCCCACGAAATGCATTTTTAATCTTCTAATTTGGTTAATTTAACAGAAAAAACAAAAGGATTATGTAAACAGATGACCAGAGGAAGACAGAAATTGGTCTTTCATAACAGGCTGCCAAAAGGAATAGTTGGAACATGATGGAAGTTTAAAAACAAATAAAATACCTTGTGATGTCATAAACCAAAAGTGCTCCAGCTGCCCCTCTATAGTATGATCTTGTAATTGATCGAAACGACTCTTGTCTTGCCTACAATAAAAGGAAAGATATACTTGGCAAGTCAAATCCCCCATGTGCTAAACCATGCTCATGGCAGTAGGTTGTAATGCAAACGATCTAATCAAATTACCAGTTTCTTCTTTCTATTATTTGAGCTAACACTAGAAAATAATTTACAGAAGAGATAAATCAGTGAATTTTTTCAAGTTCACAAGTTCCAAACTTGAAAATTGAAAATGATGCTAATTTTATTTTGTGATTCAGGATTGTCAATGTCCACAAACTAAATTCCTATTGCATATAAATTCCAAAAAGAATGTAGCATGGAACAACAAACATTTTAAGAAAATGTGCACTCAACCTTTTCCAAAACTGCACTTGTGGCCACCAATTCAATTCACGAAATACAGTACTCATTCCACACAAAATCTATGACAGAAGCATCTACACACATTTTCTGGACAATACTCAGAAAATGATAAAGTGAGAAAAACAATCAATTCATATGGGATTACATCACTTATGAGAGATAACTTTTAAAAATGGCTATTTTTTCTTAATATATTCTGTGCCAAACATGATTCCCATTTGTAAAACGAGAAACATGGCTAAACTCAAAATAAATATCCTGACATCCTTCCCTCTCAAAGAATTGATTCAAACATGGGCAAGAACATATGACCTCATACGATGTTAGAGCATCTACTTCATGGATTTCCATATAGAATAATATTGAAATCCAAGGTGGAACAAATGAAAATTTAAAAAATCCTCTGATTGAAGCTCTTGTTGCAAAAATCATTTCTGGGAATACATCACCAAGGGCCCGAAAAAAAAAATTGGAAATATGCAGGAAAATGTCAAAAAGCGTAAGCTTGGACCTGGAAAATTTGGAAAAAAAATCAAAAAAATAAACCTAAAAACCTTGGAAAAAGTTGAAAATGTTGGGAGATATCATAGACATTTGCAACACTTGGAAGCATAATGCATTCTATAGCGGTGGTGAGGGTGGGGTGGCCTGTCAGCTCATCATGTGTCTTTATTACAGTGCATTGCATCTAGAGAATGAATTGGGTGCATTGAATATGGACACTCCAGGGTCTCATTTCATATGGCACCTCTAGGTTGTGAACCTCAAGGATGTATATCTCAAATTCACACAAATGGCCAACATATCAACATGGTTCCAACACATATCATAGACAAGTTTAAATGGGCTTGTGCTCCTTACAATTTCAAGATGAATTCTGCCTGGGATCACATATATGATGAAAGGAAGAAAAAGGCAAAAATAGAAACTAATCAGACAACGGATGGTAACTGGCTCAGGCTCCGGACACATCTAAAACAGGGTCTCATTTCATATGCACCTCAAGGTTGTGAAACTCGAGGATGCATATCTCAAATTAACAAAAATTTCCAAAATACCAAACAAATGACCAACATACCAACATGGGTTCAATGCATATCCATAGACAAGTTTAAATGGGCTTCTAATCGTTACAATTTCAAGATGAAATCTGCATGGGATCCCATATATACAAGATGAAAAGAAGAAAAGGAAAAACAAAAGAAACTAATCATAAAATGGATGGTAACTGGCCCAGCCTTCGAACCCATCTAAAACAGGGTCTCATTTCAAATGCAGCTCAAGGTTGTGAAACTCGAGGATGCATATCTCAAATTAACACAAATTGCCAAAATACCAAGATGGGTTCGGTGCATATCATCCCCTGGTTTTAATGAGACACTGCTATTTACAATTTCAAGATGAATTCTGTAGGGATCCCATACATACAAGATGTAAGGAAGAAAAGGACCAAAAAATAGAAACCAACGAGAAAATGGATAGTAACTGCCCCGGACCCCTCTAAACCAGGGTCTCATTTCATATGCACCTCAAGGTTGTGATGCTTGAGGATGCATACCTCAAATTAACACAAATTACCAACATATCAAGATGGGTTCGGCGCATATCATACCGAGTGTAAATGAGGCCTTGCTAGTTATATTTTCAAGTTGAATTCTGCATAGGATCGCATACATACAAAATCAAAAGAAGAAGAACAGAAGCCAGTAAGAAAATGGATGGTAACTGACGCAGACCCATCTAAACCATGGGCTCATTTCATATGCACATCAAGGTTATGAAGCTCAAGGTTGCATGTCTCAAATTCACACAAATCACCAACATATCAAGATGGGTTCGGTACATATCCTATCCGAGTGTAAATGGGTCTATTCCAGTTACAATTTCAGGATGAATTCTGCGAGGGGTAGCATATACACGAGATGAAAAGTAAAAAGAAACTAATGAGAAATTGATAGGGTGTTACCGTATCCCAGATCTGAAGTTTAATGGGCTTGTTGCCAATGGTGATCATGCGTGCCCCAAATTCCACCCCGATTGTCAATTCATGCACTGGCTGGAACCTCTTGTTTGTGAATTGCAGAAATAGGCATGAATTCCCCACTCCTGCCAAACACCAAAACATGTATTGTTTCATTCATTCTAGTGAAAGTGCAATTCAATTTTCCATGGATACACAAAGAATAGAATGAATGTATACAGATCAAGATACCTACCAGTGTCTCCTATGACAATGTACTTGAAAAGGTATGCGTAAGAAATTCTATCCTGGAAATTGCAATTCTCTCGAAATCCAGTACTGTGCTTGATTTGAGAAAACTGTGCATACAATATAAATATGTGTGGGGAAATCTATGGATCTATATGACCCCTGGCTCTGTAGTGATTTGAGCTGTGCGATCTGTGTTTCCATTAGGTAGGCCAAACAGATAGCCTTCTCACAGTATTATGCTAAAAGGTGAATCCTTGGCGTGTATGGAATTTGTAGGTTCCACGCCTTATGTGACTTTTGGCTTTTCTTTGTTTGTTTGAATGACTTTCCTGAAGGCTCCCCTCCCCTCCATGTTAAAGGTATCTTAAAAATTATTGGGAAAGAGAAGAAGTTTTTTTTTTTTACATACACAAAAAAGCATTGAAGTTTATAACTATTGGTTCATCATGTTATAGGGTTAATTAGTAATGGTATAAGATGGTGTAACGATATAATAAGAAAGTAGAGTGGAAGTGATGATGTGGTGTAAAAAGAAAGATGGTAAAAATAGAAAATATATTAAATATGAAAGAAATGGTATATGTCAAAATGTATATATTTAATACTAAAAATATTTATAATAGTATAAGTATTTTACTTGGATGTGGGTGATAACACTATTACTACAACTATAAAGGTAGATGACGGGGCATAGAACAGTGTTACTTTGTCAGCTTCCTGACGTTACTCTCTCGTCATCCGCTTCAATGGATGCGTGCATTAATTCTATAGTTGGACATGGAGACATCTTGGCAGCTAGAACGTATGCGGTCGTCACTTCATCACGGGCTCTTCTTAATGTGTCTTCATGGTGCATGGGTCAGGGCGCCAAAGGATTAAGGCTCGAGCTCACCTATCGCCCCTGTCATTTTCTCTTTGCTTCCTCCTAGCTCTGCTCTCTGCATTCCCCTGGTTCAGCTCTCTACAATTCTACCCCTGGATTCAAGCTCACAGCCTCCCTTTGTTGCCTTGTTCTGTCTCGACGTCAAAGAGGCACTCCTCATCACGGATGTGCGGGGAGAGGCACACATTCTGAACGCCCTGCTCTGTTCAATACACAAGCCAGGTGTGACGGTTTCGATATTGAAATTCCTGACATTGTGCGCGTCATGTTCAACGATTGGGAGGATGAGCTCTATGGTGCCCTCAATGCTGCTAGTCACACTCCTAAGCGCTACATAAACTACTGGGCCATTAAAAATATCCTCATTTGGCTTCTGCTCCGCTGCCACTCTCAGCCCCCTCATGATGGCGTCCCTCCTCTACCCCCTGCACTTGTTGCTCCCTCGGCTCCCACCGTCCCCCCTGTTTCTGCCTCGGCACCCACTCCCTCCACCATTCCCCCTGATACACTAGTTTGGATGTATAACAATTCAGCAATTGGAAGCCAGATGGCTCATTCCATGGCCTGAGTTCCCAGCATCTCAAAGCTTTATCAAAGTACCCTCCAAGCTCTGCAACCTAAGATCCAAATTGCCCAAGGAGACCGTGACCTTCTCTTCTAGAACCCACAGAGCAGCCATGAAGTCCGAGCGGATACGTCCCATCTCCTCATCAACTCTATTGAGGCGTCACCCCCCCATCTCATCAATTTTCTGCAGAAAGTTTCCTTGACGCCGAACCCGTCGCCTCAATACCCTTACTTCGACTTCCAATTCCACCAATGGGTCTGGAGAGGAGGATGCGGAGTCGTCTGAGCCTGCCATATCATCCAGGTTTAACAGGCTGTAAGGAAAATATACTACATAGAGGAGCGAAGGGCTTCGCCACCTGGTAGAGTGAGCCGCCACCTTCAGACCGACGAGAGCCCTAATTCTTGCAACGGGACGAAGAAGAAAACAAATAATAGGGCCGATAGCATTCACATAAAAAAGAAGGAACTAAGGCAATAAACATCATAATAGCATTTAAGGCATGGGGGGTTGAATATATAGTGCACAAGACCTCAAAATATCACATGTTCCCTAGTTCCTGATTTAGTAAAACTTAAGATTTAATGACTAGTTTATTATTGTCACAATATTTAGCTTACTAAAGAGAATTTGGAGAAGAAGCTCTAAATGTGCTCTCAACCAATGCACTCTTCAAAACCAAATGAAAAATTAATAAAGACCAATTATCCTAATGCCAATATTTTCACATATTATAAAGTAGCTCTCCTCCATGAAGCTCAACCCCTCTAATGCGTGAATAAAGGGGACATGCCAACTGATGCCAATTGCCAATTTCTTATTAAACGGGTCGTTCCACATCAAAGGGTTTATCGAAAGTAGAGATACAAGACAACACGTCCATTGTTGTCTCATTAATGAGAACATGTTAAGTTATAGCTCACTAACATATCCTAAGCCATGAACCTAAAGTCATTATAATACAAATACACCAAATAACAAGGTAACCAAGTCTCTAATACAACATATAATAAGATAATAAAGAGCTCCATGAACCAAGGAATATCTAGGAATCTTGCTCCAACCGAAGTGCCACAAACAATGTGCACTCCAAGCACATCAATTCCACATGCAACTATAAATACCTAGGCACGCATTTAGGCACCATCAACTCATGAGAAATAGAATATTGAACTTCAACTTTGGCATAAGGATTACAAAGAAGATTTCAATAAATACCCACTAGGAAATGAACCTAAGCGTCGGATATGTGACGACGCTTTCCATGTTAAATAGTTGACCAACTAAAGGCGTCGTCGCTTAAGCGACGCTTACTAACACTCCGTTGCTTAACCAATGGTTATGAGAATAGCCGTCGCTTCACCGACGCTTGTGGCCACATTTACAAAAAAAAAATGTATCCTTGTGATTTTTGGTAAGTTTAAAAAGAGAAATCCACGCACCGTCGAATTTTTCCGTCGGATTTTGGATCAAAATGTAGTAGTGGCACAACACCTTTTAAGGTGCAAGTAAACTTAGACATGCCCATATTTGATGGATGAATAGATGCAGACGCCGTATATAGATGGTTGAATCTATTAGAAGGATATTTCTCAGTTCATGACTTTTCTGATTGGGAAAATATTACATTTTCTCTACTCAAAGCCGCCCCCCATGTCAAGGATTGGTGGGAAAGCTACTGTGAGAGAAAGGACGAGGAGGAACCCTCTCTGTTCTCATTCATACCCACTTGGAATTCTTTTCAAGATGCCATAAAGGGACAGTATTATCTGGTGGGAAGCTATGAGGACAAGTACATACAATGGACTACGCTGCGGCAACAAAGAGATCAAGATGTGCATGAGTTGACGAATCTGTTCCATACCCTATGCACCAAGTTGGGTATCAAAGATTCAAAGAAACATTTGGTGCTAAAGTACCATAGCTTTCTGCACATATACATTCAGGAGGAAATGGAGTTCCTCGACATCTCCTCGCTTAGTACGGCATATTGGTATGGTGTCAAAATTGAGCAAAAATTCAAACAAAAAAAGAGAGACTTTGGATTTGTGAATCAGAAGCAAGGGAAAGGTGCCCCCAAATCGCAGAACCAAGGACACAACCAAGGCATGGTGACTCAATAAAACTTTCCAAATCCTCAAGCAAAGAGCAGCACTGCAAAGCCAAAGAAGGAAGCAGGAAAGTGGTGCGAGTTCCATAAGAGCCCCACTCACAACACAAGTGAGTGTTAGGCCAAGCAGTCACTGGTGGCCGAGATAAAGGCTTCTGAATCAGATGCATGCTATGAAACTGAATTAGAACATGAGAAGGGGAATGATAGAGGGAAGAAGATTATCGATGTAGATCCCAATGCCACTGTTGCTACCAAGAAGTTCCAAAAAGAAGAACCAGAATATTCAGAGGAGGAGGAGCATCTTTTCCACTCCCAAATGTGGGTAAAGGGTTCCTCGCTACAGTTCATTGTCAGTAGTCGGAGCCAAAAGAAACTAATTTCAGTAGAGGTCATGAAGCGATTGGGTTTGTCGACCACAGCACACCTACAGCCATACACCATCGGGTAGCCTCACCAAGGACGGTATCTCCACGTTAGTTAGCAATGTAGCCTTCCTTATAGCATCAAGCCTTTCACCGATGAGGTATTATGTGATATTGCTCTTCTTGATGTTTGTGATGTATTATTAGGTCAACCATACTTATGGAAGTGACATGCTATGTATAAGTCCTGGCCTCGCGCTGTTGTTATTATGTTGGGAAATAATTTGTACAGGATACTAGAGGTAGCACCTCCTGCTGCTATCTCTTTGGTTACTGCAAAACAATGCAGTAAGCTCATTTCCAAAACCGGGAAGTTTGTTTTCTTGATGACCCACCCTCACAGAAAGAAGAAGATCATGGCCACGACCTCCAGACAAGGCCCCTCCCCATAACAAAAATAAACAGACAAGGTTGTGGAGGAGTACCAGGATATATTCACCTCACCCATCGGGGTGCCTCTCCACTGTCAGGTCAAGCACCCCATCGATCTGACCCCGGGTGCATCACTTCCCAATGGATCGATCTATCGACGCTCTGTTCTGGATAATGATGAAATCAAGAGGCAAATTCAGAAGCTGCTGCAGAAGGGTCACATCCGTCCAAGTTCATCGCCTTGTGGGAGCCCGATCATGTTGGTACAAAAGAAGGATGGGACTTGGAGAATCTATATTGACTATCAGGCGCTGAACAAGATCACTATCTGGAATAGCTACACGATCCGACGGATTGATGACCTCTTGGACTAGCTTAAAGGGGTGAAATATTTTAGCAAGATCGATTTAAAGTCTAGGTATCACCAAGTACCGATCAAACCGACCGATGTGTGGAAGACTACCTTAAGCCAAGGAGGGCCTTTTCAAATGGTAGGTCATGCCTTTCGGGCTGACAAATGCTCCTACAACCTTCATGAGACTGATGGAAGACATCTTGCTACCATTCACCAACTCATTTGCAGTAGTATACTTGGATGACATCCTGATCTTCAGCCAGACTTGGGAAGAGAACCTCCACCACATCTGACAGGTCCTCCAAACATTGCAGTAGCACAAGTTGTGTGCCAATTTGGACAAGTGCACTTTTGGCATGACCCAAGTTTAGTATCTGGGATACATTATTGATGAGTGTGGGTTACATGTGGATCCAACCAAGATCAAAGTCATTCAGGATTGGCCAACTCCAACTACTCTAACAAAGCTTCCCAACTTTCTAGGCCTTGCTAATTTCTACCGCATGTTTGTGTTGGGATTATCTCATATCACTTGGCCCTTGAGTCAAGTCACCAAGGGAGGAGTGAAAGAAAAATTCTTTTGGTTGAAAACTTAGCAGAATGTGTTTGCAGAATTGAAACATTGCCTTTGTTGTGCCCCAGTGCTCACATTACCAGACTTGCAACAACCATTTGAGATCGAGATAGATGCCTATGACTATGCTATTGGGGCAGTCCTTACTCAACAAGGGCATCCAGTGGCATATCATAGTGAGACACTGTCTAACACAATCCATAAATATCCCACTTATGAAAAACAGATGTATTCCATTGTACAGGCTTGCCAACAATGGAAGCATTACATTTTGGGGAAGGAAACGATCATCCACATAGACTACCAACCCATGCAGTTCATACATACATAATGGAAGTTACAAAATGATCACCATCAGAAGTGGTCCACGTATCTACAACAATTTCATTTGAACATCAAGTACAAGAAGGGAAGCACCAATAATGTTGCAGACTTCCTCAGCTGACCACCGATCGTGGCGATAACCACCGTGCTCAAATCTTGTGGGCATGAGACTTTTGAGTGGCTGCTTCTCTACAAGAGTGATCCAGAATTCAACCACACATACCAGACACTCTTGGAGGGAAACCAAGTTCCAAAATTTCACTTCCAAGATGTACTACTATGTCACATGGGACACCTTTGTGTTCCTTCAAGCGAACGTGCCAAGATGATTTGGGAAGCACACTACAGTCAGGTCACTGGGCATTTTGGGGTCAAGAAAATAGTGGCATTACTACAGAAGTATTTCTATTGGTTGAACCTTCGACAAGACATCAGGAAGTACATCCGATCTTGTACTGCCTACACCATTTCCAAACCATCCATCAAGAAGCAAGGCCTATATACTTCATTGCCTACCCCTAGTCAACCTTGGGAATCCATTGCCATGGATTACATGTTGGGCCTTCCTTCTATTAAGCACATCAACGACTATGTGTTTGTGGTCGTTGACAGATTCTCAAATATGGCCATAATGGCGCCCTGCAAGAAGAATACCACAGCAGAAGCCACTGCTAAACTCTTCTTTGAACGAGTGTGGGTACAATTTGGGATCCCATAGTCTATAATCTCATATTGGGACAACAGGTTCCTTAGTACATTTTGGTCTAGCCTATGGTCAATGCTAGACACCAAGCTAACAAATTCCATAGCTTTCCATCCCCAGACTGATGGCCAAATAGAGGTCGTCAACAAGATGATCGTACACATTTTTCACATGTACAACTCAAAGCATCCACGCACATGGGATGAAAGCCTCCCCTGTGTACAACATAGCTATAATCAGGCCCTCCATAGCTCAAGCAACCATAGCCCCTTTCAAGTGGGCTTGGGATTCCATCCACTATGTCCCATTGACGTAGCCATGCCATTTGGAGCTACTCAGGATGATTCAGCTCATATCTAGTCTGAAGTTTCCAAGGCGAACAACTTCATTGAGTGCATTCAGCATGATCGCCAACAAGTTCATGACATATTGGATAGATCCAATGATAAGTACAAGTAGTGACATGATCAACATTGGCGACAAAGTGTGGCTACATTTGTAGAAGGAGTGCCTCGCTGGACCCTACCGCAAGCTTCACCCGCTCCGATATGGGCCATACACCATCACCAAAGCTGTCAGGGATCATTCCTTTGAGCTCAGTATTCCACCATTCCTTGGTTTGCACCCAATGTTCAATGTGGACCGCCTTCGACCCTACTTTCCACCTCTATTGGACACATCAGACGTGGCAGAACAACTCACACCAACAGAGTTAAACCCCAACTACATGGAACAATCCACAATTGATCAGATTATGGACAAACAGACTAAGAACACCCACCAGTAGAAGATCCAGCTATATCGAGTTGTCAAAGTAGGCCAACTCCTTCACCAAGGAAAGTGGCTCACTAGGGACCAAGTTCAGCAGAAGTTTCCTCATCTCATGGAGGAACTCAACGCAACGGGGACCATTGCTTCCTAAGGTGGGAGGAATGATCCAGGATGATATTGGTGGCCACCCACCTATTTCACTTGGACCCCCACCATTGTTTCTTTCAGTTTTCCAGTTTCCTTAATTGTAGCACAATTTACTATTTTTGGCAGTTTTCGGGACCTAAACTTTCGGAGCCGTTTTGAGGCCCTAAACGACATTTTTTTGGCATCGAATGGTCAGTAAAATATGAGTCCATTTTGGACTCAACATCTACCATTTATGGATATAATCCTTTAAGATATATTTCTAACGATGTATCATGCGTGTCAAATGGAGGTAGTATGCTAAAGTTACGACCCCGAGAAATTGATGTACCAAGTTACCCAACAAGGCCCACATTCTAGCGTTTCACCTCCCAGGGTTAGGTTTTTGGATGTGTAGGGTTTCCATTGTTTCTCAATAATATATAGGCCTTCGAGCCTCATTATAACATAGAGTTCAGTGGCATGTAGCCACCACATCTCTTCTCAGATATAAGCTACCAGCACTCTAAGCTAGTTTATTTCCATTCTGTATGTAAACATGTTTCAATTATTGATTAATGAAATGAAGTGTTATTTCCACTGCATATTTTTTTCTGTGGTTATTTGTGTATTATGTTTCATTCCTGCATAAATTCATATCAACTAATGTGATAAAATTAGAGAAAGATAGTGATTAAGGCTAGGTAATATTGGTACTTACACAACAGTTAGGGAGCACATGCATGGAGAAAAGATGATGCTTGTTATAGTCAACATGCAAGGCGCCTTTACTTTCCATGATTACAATCATTTACATGTCACTATGATAAATCAAGATCCAAAAGTACTATCACATGAATCGTGATCATTGACATTGAAATTGATATATCTGACGTTATGTCGTACGTTTTCGGAACACAATTCCTAGCTCTAAACGTAGTACAATTCCTAGCATGGTTCCTTTCGAAATTTCTGGCATTATTCCAGGTGCTATACCTGGATCTATACCTGGCACTATGCTAGATGATTTCTAGGCACAATTCCTAGCTCTATACTTGGCTCTATGTTGGATGTTTTTCTTGCTGAAATTCATAGCGCACTTCCTATTGCTAAGCCTGGATTAATATATGGTGCTATGTTATTCAAGACGTTTTTTTGGAGGCTATTCTTGGCGTTATATGGGATTTTTTTTGGACGCTAACTAGGACGTTAACTTGGATGAAAATTGGGATGATAATTGTGATGCTAATTGGGACACTAATTGGGACATTAATTGGGATGCTAATTAGCATCCAAAATAGAATCAACTTTTAAAAATGGACGTTAATTGGGATGATAATTGGGGACGTTATGTGGGGCGCTAATTGGGATGCTAATCAACATCCAAAATAGCAGCAAATTTTAAAATGGACACAAATAACGCCATTAAAATCACCATCCCAGGGAAAAGCACCCACTTTGTCCAAAAAATGATGAAAAATACACTAAAAGTGATAGTGGATGCTAAAAAGGAAGCTAAAAGAGACGCTAATCATAGGTTTTTGTTGCAGTGTGTAGTTGTTTGTTTTTGGTGCCAGGAACACTCAGTGTAGGAGGTTATAATTAGGTTAAATAGGAAGAGTCGAGAAGAAGAGGGGTATATGTGCTTTAGTTCTGTTCTTCTGGGTTAGAATCCCATTTGCATAGAGATGGACAAACTTGCGTCTAGTTCTGCTTGTAAATATTTTGAGAAGATGGAGGAAGGAAAGCCGAGGGGTGTGCACGTGTGTTTTCTTAATAGGAAGAGAAGTTGTGTGTTTACGGTGTTATTAGCCTTTATGCATCTATTGTTTGAACTGTGTGCCCATGCAGAACTGACTTTGGTGGTTTTTTGAACATCTATGTATTTCTATAAAGGCGTTGATTCATGCATGAAATTCTTGCGTGAATGGATGGAATAGTTCGTAGATGCATGCATAGGAGGGTTAGGCTAATTACTCTTCAAGTTTGCAGGCTAGATTAATCGATTCCATGATCAATCGGCGTAGCGCACAAGTTTTCTACCTTAACCAATTTATTGCAGAGAATGAATGGTGGAGATCGAGTTCGCAGATGGAGATCTGATGGTCCAGGAGAGATCCGTAATGAAAGTTGCGAAGGAGATAATGGCTCTACAAAGATTTGTGAGATCTGCGCCAAAGGGTAGATCAATAGTCATGGAGGAGTCCGCAACGAAAAGATCTAACGGTCAGAAAATATTGTGGGTGGAAAGTTGCAGAGGTGAAACTTTAGGAATTTGGAATTCCACATCCCAAAATCCAAGTTGCGGAGAGCGATTTTGTAAAATAAATATCCCACATCCCGCAAATGGATGCGGAAATGGAGTTGCAGAATGCCTTTTGTGGAAAGGCAGACGCAGAAGGAAAATTGCGGGAGGGCAATTTTAGTGTGGAATTTGGTGTTTAAAGTTAAATTTGGAGATCCTACCAAATGTAGGAAGATGAAGATCCTGGAGGTGATGGTAAGGTTGGTTGTGGTCGACCCCCACTTGCACCAATTTTGGTATCAGAGCGGGTGCAAAAATATTTGCACACTATGGAGAGGAATCTTGCAATATTAATTTGCAATTTGATTTTAGAATGTTGATTTCTGAATAGAGGAATGAAAAGAAGAATGTGTTATGGGAACCCTCATAGAAGAGTGTTGTAGGAAATGAATGAAAATATCAAGCCTGTAGAGAGCATAGGAAGTGCTCGAAGGTTCTGTGTGAGAACCAAGGATGCCAATAGGTCAAGTAGGAGGAATCTTGATGAAGTGTTGAGAGGGTAGGCTTGTTTGCAGTTCATCATGAGTGTGGGAAAGATCATGGAGGTGGTATGGAAGGTGGCTACTGATAGTCATCTAAAGGGTTCAAGAGCAAGACACAATAGAACAAGGGAATATGCCAGAGCAATTGGTGTCAAGAGGATGAGTCAAAGCAGCTTTGACAGAGAGGTTATTGAGATGAAGAAGGGGCTTAGTAAAGTGGCTAAACTATTGCATGAGGAAGCTACAGAAGGTTAGTGTTATGGATGGAAGTTGAAGAGGAGGGTGCAATGGCCTATACAGAGGTTATGTGCTAGGAATCTCAAGCACATACTTAGTGTTTGGGTGAAGAAAGAAGAAAGACTCAGGGCAGCTGAGCATGAGGAAGAATTTCACATGATGTGTGAACCTGAATAAGGTGTGTACCTTGAAGAAGAGAAAGAGGATGCTAATACAGAGTTTACTGACAAACTCATGGACCTGGAAAAGAGTTCATATCACTATACAGAGGAGAATGAGGATGTTGATGAGAATTCCATTGAGGATTTCAAAGGTTGTTTTGCAAAAACAAATCAGCATGGAAGAATGGAGGAAAAGGCATCAGTTGAGGTTGAAGTGCCTTATGTTTTTCAAACTGGCAATATGTGTTTAATTACAGGTTGCACAGTTGGCACAGAGGGACAATTGCTGAATATTGTCCAACAGTTTGAAAAGGATGAATATGAGGGTAAAACCATGGACATATGGAATGTCTATGTTTTACATATCTATTTTCTGATTTTATTGCAGGAATTATGCAAGTCGATAGCTAGAATGGTGGATGAGGAAGCAGATTTTCTTGACGACAATAAAAATTCCTTTCATTGGATAAAGAAAAATATAGAGGAATAAGTTGTCTTGAGGGACAATATGGAAGCTCAAGATTGGGATGAAGATGTTGAAAGGTGCAGCAATGGAGGAAGGATTTGTAAGTTCTTTATACTTTTGAGCAAATGCAAGTTGTAGTGGAAAAGGGCATCCACACAAATATGTTTCAGCAAAGAAGCAGACTGGATGAGGAGATAGATGAGTTATGTCATCTCATGCAGATATGTAAGAGGAACAATTATAGTGAGGTTTAGACAGTCATTTGGATGACTGTGAAATACTGTGAAGATCATTGCAGAGTTGATGAGCACTAGCAGTTACAAAACAAAGTTTGGGATCTAGGAAAACTAACGATGAAAACACATGACTACATGGTCATCATTTAATTTGGGAGTCTAATGCAGGAGCATTATCTCTCAAGGCCAACTACTAAATTTATGATCATACCCTAAGGTCTTGACATTTTTCCAAGGAGGGGTTTATTGTAAAACCATTGTAAATTTCCTGTAAAATTTTATTTCTAGATAACAGGTATAGGAATATTTTTGGTTTTGTTGTTTAGTTGAGTCATAGGTTGTTAGTGCCAGTAGGATTGATTGCGGAGCATGACTCCTTGCATGGAGATCAAGCCGTAGTTTGTTTGTTTGTGACAAGGACGTTTTCATCATGCCTTGTAGTTGTTTGTTTTCGGTGGCTGGACCACTTAGTGTAGGAGGTAACAATTGGGTTAAATAGGCAGAGTAGAGAAGAAGAGGCGGTTCTGTTCTTCAGTTATGTTCTTCTGGGTTAGAATCCCATTTGCAGAGAGACGGATAGACTTGCGTCTGGTTCTGGTTGTAAATATTTTGAGAAGATGGAGGAAGGCGAGCCGAGGGGTGTTGTGTGCATTTTCTTAATAGGAAGAGAAGTTGTGTGTTTACAATATTATTAGCATTTATGCATCTATTTTTTGAACTATGTGCCCGTGCGGATCCGACTTCGGCGGTTTTCTAAACATCTGTGTATTTCTGTAAAATCGTTGATTCACGCACGAAATTGTTGCTTGAATGGCTGGAATAGTTCGTAGATGCATGCATAGGAGGGTTAGGTTAATTACACTTTAATTTTGCAGGATGGATTGATTGATTCCATGATCAATCAGAACAGTGCACAAGTTTTTTTCCTTAATCAGTTTATTGCTAAGAACGAACAGTGGAGATCGAGTCCATAGATGGATATCTGACGATCCAGGAGAGATCCGCAAAGGAAGTTGTGAAGGTGATAACGGATCTACAAAGATCTATGAGATCCATGCCAAAGTGTCGATCAATAGTCATGGAGGAGGCCGCAACGAAAAGATGTAACAGTAAAAAAACATTGTAGGGAAAGAATTGCGAGCGAAAAGTTGCGGAGGTGCAACTTTGGGAATTTGGAATTTCGCATCCCGCATCCCACAATCCAAGTTATGGAGACGGAATTACGGAGAGAGATTTTGGAAAATCGAGATCCTGCATCCCACATGCAGAAAGGTGGATGCGGAAATGGAGTTGTGGAACGCCTGTTGCGAAAAGGCAGAGGCAGAAGGAAAATTGTGGGAGGGCAATTTTAGTGTGGAATTTGACATTTAAAGCTAAATTTGGAGATCCCGCCTAGTGTAGGAAGCTGAAGATCCCGGAGGTACTGGTAAGGTTGGTTGTGGTTGACCCCCACCTCCACCACAGGATCTTCCTATGACCCCTTCTAATATTGGTCCTTTTTCCTTAGAGAAGGTAAGTAGATCAACAAGTTGATAATGGTTAATGAAAAGGTTATTTTGTTAAGTTAATTATATGTTGTTATGTTGATTTTACACAAGGCATATTCATAGTCCTATATTGTAATGAGATGTAATTTTTAATGACTAAGTAATTTTGTTAAATAAGTTGGTTGTTATGTTGATGTTAGTTATTCACAAGGTATATGCATTGTTTTATATTGCAATGTTTAAATTAAGATCAACATAACCAACATGTAACTAGAAAACAATCAATATTTTAAGGAATTTTCTAACTAAAATATACAATCGATTAAGTTTGTTATGTCTTTTTTATTCTTTTACAAACTAAACTTTGTTATGTTCTTTTTTCATTCCTTTACAAACTAAAATGCTTCCTTTAACTAATGATGAATTAAGTTATATATACACAAGAATAACTACCTTTAAAATTAAAAAGAAAATACAACTTATCAAAATCGCTACTTAAATCATCATTTTTCAATTTTACATCTAGCATAATAAATTAAATAACAATAAAAAAAATAACATTTTATAATACTTATTATCCAAAATTACTATCTTATAAATAAAGATTAAAAAAATAATAATTAATTCCATTAAAAAATAAATATATACAATATATACAATATTTTACGTCGATAGGCGTTTATATGTGATATTTTGGGGATGGACTTGCTTGAGCGGATCATCAAGATCCACCAAAATATGCCAAGTGTATGACCAGGATGATTTGAATCATCTAATCTTTTAACTAGCTTAACTAGCAGCCGATTTAGGAGTTTGTTAGGAGAGTCGATCGCCGCCGAGGAGTCTGTTAGCTGTCGAGGAGTCTGTTAGGAGACATGGAGGAGATACATGGTGGTGGAGGAGATATGTTTCATAAACACCAAGGAAATCAGTTTCGAAAACCCAGTTTCAAAAATTGGAAGTGGTCTGTTTCCATACTCTTTCGCTTCTAACTTTTTCAGTTTCGTCGTTTCACCATTCCTGTGCCATCTTGGAGCAAGAAAGTGCGGTCTTGGAACAAGCAAGAAAATGCTTCATTCTTGTGCTGTCTTGGAGAAAGAAAGTGAGGTCTTCGCCATTCTTGTGCCATTATGGAGCAAGAAAGTGCGGTCTTGGAGAAAGCAAGAAAATGATTTATTCCTATGTTGAAGTGCGGTCTTCTCCATTCCTGTGCAGTCGTCATACTAAATTCAGGTGACATATGGAAACCGAGTTAACTAGAATAATATTTGAGCATTTATGTAGTATAACATGAGGAAATGATTTTCATTTTGACCAACTGAACAGAATAAGTTGTGATAAATATAATTGTTCTGTTTAGTTGGCATTAGGCTGTATTTAACCTATGTGTTATTTCCAAAATTGTAAACCCTATATTGTTTCCAAGTTGTAATTTATTCTGTTCAGTTGTGATAAACATAAATGAATGCACATGGGCCTGCCACAGCATGCCTTCCGCTTAAATTTCTTCTGCCGTAGACATCTGTTGTTTTCCTTGACTATTCTTAAACACATCTACCAAAGCCCTATAGAGCATTGCCCGAGAACATCAAGATTATGTTCGATTTCGCCATGAGTGCTCTACCTACTCGCTTTATCTTTAATGGTCGTCACATGTTGAAGGATTTAGCTGACCAAGTCGTTGAGGTTCTGCTATTTTGACAACCTACTAAATATGTCCTTTCGTCACTAGAACGAGTTCCCCTCATAATATCTATTAAATTGAATTATAAATCTTTAATAAAACAATTGAGAAAAAATGGCTAACCCTAGATTTTGCGTTTTTTTATTAAAGTATATATATTTCATTTTTTAATTTATTACAATGATATGTCGATGTTTCTTAATTTTTTTTTCTCTAATACCAATTTTTCCACTATTCAGCTTCAACAAACTTATATAAAAATTTCAATATATAATATACAATAATAAAACCTAGGATGGCCCCAGCTTTGAAACAGAAACGTTAAGAGATCATGGCTTCAACAATAAAACGCAGTTTTCTTTCCTCAGTAATTCTGGTTAAGGAGAAATTAACAATCTTAATAAAACAAGAGGATATATATTTAATTATCCTATCAAAAGGTATATTTAATTATAAAGGTATCTATCTCTTTTTATATTTTTTGTAGAACAAGAGGATATGTATTTTAAATTGTTTTAAAATGCATATTTTCTTTATCATTATTTCACTGATATAAAGAGGGAAAGTTATAAATTTTAAGTTGATATTGATTGGTTGTAAATTGTAAGTTAATATTTTTTTGAATTTTGTTAAAAGTTACAGTTTTGATCCAAGATAGAGGCGCTGATCTTGGTTCCATCCAAATGATCCAAAGTATATCCATTGTATGGAAGAACACCCTCTTCCAGGAGGCCATCTCTAAAAGCTGTAGACCAAGGCGAGAGCTAACATGGTTTGAAGGCGAGAGCATTCTGCTTCAGTTCACTTATCAACTTCCTTCCGAAACATCGGCGACATAGAGGACAAGTCCTCTGATCCACTATCGAAAATCGTTTCGATTGCAATAAAAATAAAAACAAGGTCGTCGATAGTCAAAACAAAAGTTTTTTAAAAATAAAACAAAAGGGAGATAAAACATGGATCGACGATAAATAGGACTAAAAATCGGGACATTCACTGTTTTCCTTTTGAAACGTCGACGGCATAGAAGACTAATGCCCTAGCTCATTCTTCAACCAACTCCTGACAGTGAGCTGAATGAAGACCATAAACCCGTCTTAAAATGTTGAATTTATGAATAGATTTGAAAACACAATAAACAAACTGTGCACAACAAATATTTGAATCTGGAAGAATACATGGCACAAAATATCGATGCAAACATGTTTTAGTAAAAACAAATTTAGTTAACAATAATATGCATGTTTTCTCTGTCACAGAAAAATCTTCATCTGTTATCTAGCAAGGAATACCACTTCAACTATGTATTTATATGCTCCTTCAAGCTTTTAGTAGTCACAATTTTTAAGGGTTTACAGGGTAGAATATATTGACGCTATACTGCTATCGATAGTTTCATACTCAATTTAAGAGATTTGATGTTTTCCAAAGCTATGATTGGATTTTTAAGTGGAGTAGTACTTTCATGAAAATCTTGTTGTATCCTTAAATTGGTGTTGTGTTTTTGGCTTTTTCTTTGTTTTTTTGGTCCTTAAATTGTAATTTTATTTTACAGTTATTATGAAAATATGTTGGATTTCCCACATGTGCTTTTACAAAACATTTCAGTGAGTACGAGGAGCTAACGGACTATGTTATAATGAAAGGCTGTCACACTGGCCATCCTCGGGGATTTGAGTTTGTGACTTATGCTGACCACTCTATCATAGAAAAGGTTATACAGGACAAGCATGTATTTGATGGAAAAACTGTAGGCTTATCTTTATGGTTTAAAAAATAATTTGTTTCTTATTGCTATGTTTCAAAAATATAACCTTCAGCATTGACTTACAAGTGGAAATCAAAAGAACCATTCCAAAGGGAACTTTGACGAAAGGCCAAAGAAAAAAATATTTGTGGGTGGTATACTTACCAATTACGGAAGGTTGGTGAACTATTACCAATTTATAGATCTTTTGTCATTATTTTGAACTCTTTCATATCCGAGAGGGGATGAATGTATGTTGATATGGTGCATTTACTATAGCATTCCCGTTGTAGCTCGTCTTACAGGGAGTTTGTAAGGAATATAGCTGTGGTCATACATGTTTCGGTCTGGCTGTAGTTGCTTTCTATTTGTTGTTTTCAAAATGCACATTTAATTTAAAAGTGTAGCTTTAGCAGAATTTAGGCTAACCAAAATTCCTATATCCTACATATGAGTTCGAGGACTACTTTTCCAAGTTTGGCAAAGTTGCAGAGCATCACATTATCCGGGATCGAAGCACATAAATTAGAATTTTGCAATTATTTATGGATTTAATTTAATAAGAGTTTTTATTTTGATCATTTTTAGAAATACTTTCTATATATATATATATATATATATATTTCAATATCATATCTTTATTATAATGTTTTAATATTTTTTTTTAATTTATAAAAAATAAATTATTTAAATAACTAAAAAAATAAAATGTTGAATTAAATTTTCATTCATTTATTTTTACTAAATATTCATATTTTATAAAAATAATAAAAATAATTACTATATAATAAACTATTATATGCAATGAATTTTTACTGCAATAGACGTATATATTTGATATTTTGGGAATGGACTTGTTCATTATATATATATATATATATATATATATATATATATATAAATTCACACTATTAATAACATAAGAGAATTGTTGACTTAACTTTTAATTCATTTATTTTATGCTTTGAAATATTCATATTAAATAATTACATATTTTTGTAAAAATAATAAAAATAGTTATTATATCATAAAATATGATATACAAGAAATATTACTTTTGCACCCTTATTATGTTTATTTCAATATAGTATAAAATATTCATATTGAATAATTACATGTTTTTTAAAAATAATTATCATATTCTATAATATTATTTGAAAAGGATGATTTTAGAGTAAATAAATAAAATCTAAACTTAAAAATGGAAGTTTTAGATTTTGAAAGTTATAGAGTAAATAATAAAATCACAACTTAAAAAATATTCTTTCAATTAATCTAATCCAAATATAAGAAATAAACAATACAATCTAAGTTAGAAAAACACTTTAGCAATTTCCCAATCTATTATTTTTTAAATTAAACTTTGAAATTTAGTTTTATGATAGATTCAAAACATCACATTAAATGTAATTTTAGGCACATTAATATTATATAATATTACCAAAGGGAAGACTTTGGAGTAAGGGGTTATCTCATGGCATTATTTTGCATTATGACATTCATAAGGGTTATGTTACATTTTGATAGGTTTTTATAAAAATTGGTATACACTCACAATGGCCATGATGTTACTCATTAATAATGTGACAAGGTTGTCACATTACAACATTCATTAAGGATTAAAAAATGATATACAATGACGCAACCTAATATGTGACACATTAATAATGTGGTATTGACGTTCACATTGTGATGTATATCATGTATTATATTGCATTGTGGCGTTCATTGAGGATTAAAAATTGATATTCACTGACATAACCCTAGATGTGACACATTAGTAAAGTGACATTCGACAATCATCATGTTGTGTTCAATTGTGGCGTTCATCTATGGTTATGTCACATTGTGACATTAAGTATGGGTTATATGTTTAACATGAAAAATGGTTATGTCCTATTAAGGATTAAAAAATGATATATACAATGACACAACCCAATATGTGACTTAATAATTATGTGACATTCAACGTTCATGAAGGATTATTTTTCATTCTGATGTTTATGAAGGTTATGTTGCATTACATCATTGGGAAAAGGTTATATGTATAATATGACAAAGGTTTATGTCACATTCTAATGTTCATTAAGGATTAAAAGATGATATACACTGACACAATCTAAGATGTGACATTCGAAGTTCATTGTGTTATGTTGCATTGTGATGTTTATTAATTGTTATGTCACATTGTGACATTGAGCAAGGGTTATATGTCTAATATGACAAAGGGTTATATCCCAAACTAGCATTCATTAAGGATTAAAAAATGATATACAACCACACAACCCAATATGTGGCACATTCATAATGTGACTTTTGACATCCATCATTGTCACATTCATCAAGGGTTATGTCATATTCTCATGTTTATTATGGTTATGTTGCATTCTGACATTCATTGTGGATTATGTCGCATTCTGTTATTTAATAAGGGTTATATTGCATTGTGACATTCATCCATGGTGCATTCCTTAGTGGCTTTGTTGCATTGCAACATTCATTGGCGCTTACATTGGATTAAAACATTCACAAAGGGTTATGTCACATTGTAACATTCATTAAGGATTAAAAAATGATATACACTAACACAGTCCAAGATGTGACATATCAATAATGTGACATTCGAAGTTCATTGTGTTATGCTGCATTGCGACGTTTATTAATTGTTATGTCACATTGTGACATTGAGAAAGGGTTATATAGTCGTTTGACAAAATAAATGGTTTAAACCATCCACATTCTACATAGTAGTGTAGAATGTTATGTCACATTGTGATGTTTATCAAGGTTTACGTTTCGCTGCGACGTTTTCAAGGGTTATATCACATTACAACGTTAAGCCATGGTTTGTTATTGTCTTTACTTAGTAATGTACAATGTTATGTTGCATTGTGATGTTTATCAAGGTTTACGTTTCACTACGATGTTATCAAGGGTTATATCACATTACGACTGAAGCCATGGTTTGTTACAGTGTTTGGTTGGTATATGTCAACACAACCAAAGATGTGACACATTAATAATGTGATAGGGGCGTTTAATAAGTGTTATGTCGCATTGTGACGTTTATCACAGGTTATGTTACATTAGCGACATTCATGAAGGGCTATGTCACATTGTGATAATGCCCAATATGTGACACATTAATAATGTGTCTTTGGATGTTTAAACAAATTCTTTAAGAATTTTCTTGATATATATATATATATAGTCATTTAACAAAAAAAATGGTTTAAACCATCCACATTCTACATAGTGATGTCGAATGTTATGTCACATTGTGATGTTCATCAAGGTTTACGTTTCACTACGACATTATCAAGGGTTATATCACATTACGATGTTAAGCCATGGTTTGTTACAGTGTTTGGTTGGTATATGTCAAAACAACCAAAGATGTGACACATTAATAATGTGATAGGGGCATTTAATAAGTGTTATGTCGCATTGTGACGTTTATCACAGGTTATGTTACATTAGCGACATTCATCAAGGGTTATGTCACATTATGATAATTCCCTAGATGTGACGCATTAATAATGCGTCTTAGGATGTTTAGAAATTTTCTTGATATATATATNACGATGTTATCAAGGGTTATATCATATTGCGACATTAATAAGTGTTATGTCGCATTGTGACGTTTATCACAGGTTATGTTACATTAGCGACATTCATGAAGGGTTATGTCACAATGTGATATTTGTCAAGGGTTATGTCACATTGCGATAATGCCCAATATGTGACACATTAATAATGTGATAGTGGGTGTTTAATAAGCGTTATGTTGCATTGTGAAGTTTATCACAGGTTATGTTATATTAGCGACATTCATTAAGGGTTATGTCACATTGTGATATTTGTCAAGGGTTATGTCAAATTGCGATAATGCCCCAGATGTGACACATTAATAATGTGTCTTTGGATGTTTAGAAAATTTCTTGTTGCATTATCAACTATGCTCACATGGTTCACAAAAGTCAACCGTGGTTAAGTATGGCCAAAGTGATGTATTTTTTTTTCACGTTAATACTTTTAGTTTTGAAAAGTGAAAAAAATTCATCTGTGTACACAAACAATGTTTTGATATTACGACATTTATCAATACTTATGTTGGATTGCGACATTCCTCAATAGTGCATTCCTTAATGGTTTTGTTGCATTAGGACATTCATCGCAACGATCAAAACAATTATTCATGGATATTGAAATTCATCATTTCTCAATGGTTGTGTCACATTATTTTCCATCATGTTGTAAGAATTTTCTTGATATATATATAGTCGTTGACAAAAGAAATGGTTTAAACCATCCACATTCTACATAGTAATGTAGAATGTTATGTCACATTGTGATGTTTATCAAGGTTTACGTTTCACTACAATGTTATCAAGGGTTACATCACATTATGATGTTAAGCCATGGTTTGTTACAGCGTTTAGTTGGTATATGTAACCACAACCAAAGATGTGACACATTAATAATGTGATATTGGGCGTTTAATAAGTGTTATGTCGCATTGTGACATTTATCACAGGTTATGTTACATTAGCGACATTCATGAAGGGTTATGTCACATTGTGATATTTGTCAAGGGCTATGTCACATTGTGATAATGCCCAAGATGTCACACATTAATAATGCGTCTTTGGATGTTTAAAAAATTTCTTTAAGAATTTTCTTTATATATATAGTCATTTGACAAAAGAAATGGTTTAAACCATCCACATTCTACATAGTGACATCGAATGTTATGTCGCATTGTCATGTTCATCAAGGTTTACGTTTCACTACGACGTTATCAAGGGTTATATCACATTACGATGTTAAGCCATGGTTTGTTACAGAGTTTGGTTGGTATATGTCAACACAACCACATATGTGACACATTAATAATGTGATAGGGGCATTTAATAAGCGTTATGTCGCATTGTGATGCTTATCATAGGTTATGTTACATTAGCGACATTCATGAAGGGTCATGTCACATTGTGATATTTTTCAAGGGTTATGTCACATTGCGATAATGCCCAATATGTGGCACATTAATAAAGTGATAGTAGGCATTTAATAAGCATTATGTCGCATTGTGACGTTTATCACAGGTTATGTTACATTAGCGACATTCATCAAGGGTTATGTCGCATTCTGGTATTTGTCAAGGGTTATGTCACATTGCGATAATAGCCCAAATGTGACACATTAATAATGTGTCTTTGGATGTTTAGAAAAATTCATTTTGCATTTTCTTTATATATATATATATATATTGTCGTTTGACAAAAGAAATGGTTTAAACCACACTCTAGACAACAAAAGATGTGACTTCAAATGACTATATATATATATATTCAATGAGAAAAATAAATTGTTTTAAATAAAATATGATTTTTATCATTAAGCATATTATATCTTATTAGATTACTATACTAAATTCTAAAAGATAATGTTTTAGACTTTAAATTTTCATAATATTAATTAATAATTTTGATTTAGAGTTTATTTTTGCATTTTGAAGTATAAATACATTATTTTCTTATTTTATATCTTAAAATTTCTTTGAGCATGATCAAAATATATCCCAAGAAAAAAAATCTCTATGTACAACCATAGTCTTCATTAAGTCAATTATTAACCATGAATCAAGAAAATTACTCAAATGCCTATGTTTGCACTTATCATAATCTAAATTTTTTTTCCTCTAATATTTAATATTCATATCTCGTAGACATTATGATATAACCAATTTTTTCCCTATAATATTCATGTCCCATAAACATTATGATATAACCCTAGGTGTTAAATGATATATAATATTATTGTGAATTATTAATAATATTTCATTATTACTTTGAATATAGTAATTTAATTAAAGAACATATCCATAATGTAATTATTCATAATCTAATTAACTAATTAAAATGTAACATCATAATTAAAATATATTATTAATAATTATTTTTTACATTGTTAATTAATAAAATCAAATCACTTCATTAAAATTGTTTTATTAAGAGATATTTTTGTTTAATTATAAATAATTTTATTACAATTATTTAAATAATATTATAATATTATTGCTATTAATACTTTGAAGATATGCCTACATGCCCACCAATTACTAGCAACAACCACATTAAATTAATTAATGTGTCTGAATACGCTGATAGGCGTAAATTTAAGCACAAACTATAGGGAAACACATTAATATAAAAAGCATGTGCCTAAATTTACGCCTATCGGCGTATTTAGACACATTAATTAATTTAATGTGGTTGTTGCTAGTTACGCCGATAGGTGTTTATATGTGATATTTTGGGGATGGACTTGCTTGAGTGGATCATCAAGATCCACCAAAACATGCCAAGTGTATGACTGGGATGATTTGAATCGTCTGATCTTTTAACTAGCTTAACTAGCCGCCAATTTAGGAGTTTGTTAGAAGAGTCGATCGCCCTCGAGGAGTCTGTTAGCCGTCGAGGAGTCTATTAGGAGACGTGGAGGAGATACGTGGTGGTGGAGGAGATACATGTCATAAACACCAAGGAAATTAGTTTTGAAAACCTAGTTTTAGAAATTGGAAGTGGTCTGTTTCCATACTCTTCCGCTTCTGACTTTTTCAGTTTCGTCATTTCACCATTCCTGTGCCATCTTGGAGCAAGAAAGTGTGGTCTTAGAGCAAGCAAGAAAACGATTCATTCCTATGCCGTCTTCGAGCAAGAAAGTGCGGTCTTCACCATTCCTGTGCCGTCTTGGAGTAAAAAACTGCGGTCTTGGAGCAAGCAAGAAAACAATTCATTCATGTGCTGAAGTGCGGTCTTCGCCATTCTTGTGCAGTCTTCATACTAAACTCAGGTGACATATGGAAACAGAGTTAACTGGAATAATATTTGAGCATTTATGTAGCATAACATGAGGAAATGATTTTGATTTTGACCAACTGAACACAATAAGTTGTGATAAACATAATTGTTTTGTTCAGTTCGAATTATGCTATATTTAACCTGTGTGTTATTGCCAAAATTGTAAACCCTACATTATTTCCAAGTTGTAATTTCTTCTGTTCAGTTGTGATAAACACAAATGAATGCACATGGGCCTGCCACAGCATGCCTTTCGCTTAAATTTCTTCGGCCGTAGACATCTGTTGTTTGCCTTGACTATTCTTAAACACATCTACCAAAGCCCTATAGAGCATTGCCCGAGAACATCAAGATTATGTTCGATTTCGCCATGAGTGCTCTACCTACTCGCTTTATCTTTAATGGTTGTCGCATGCTGAAGGATTTAGCTGACCAAGTCGTTGAGGTTGTGCTATTTCGGCAACCTACTGAATATGTTGTTCCGTCACTGGAACGAGTTCCCCTCATAATATTATTAAATTGAATTATAAATCTTTAATAAAACAATTGAGAAAAATTGGCTGACCCTATATTTTGCGTTTTTTTTATTAAAGTATATATTTTGCATTTTTTAATTTATTACAATGATATGTTGATGTTTCTTAATTTTTTTTTCTCCAATACCTATTTTTCCACTATTCAGCTTCAACAAAATTATATAAAAATTTCAATATATAATATACAATAATAAAACCCAGGATGGCCCAGCTTTGAAACAGAAACGTTAAGAGATCATGGCTTCAACAATAAAATGCATTTTTCTTTCCTCGGTAATTCTGGTTAAGGAGAAATGAACAATCTTAATAAAACAAGAGGATATATATTTAATTATCCTATCAAAATGTATATTTAAATATAAAGGTATCTATCTCTTTTTATATTTTTCCTAGAACAAGAGGATATATATTTTAAATTGTTTTAAAATGCAGATTTCCTTTATCATTATTTCACTAATATAAAGACGACAAGTTGCGAATTTTAAGTTAAGATTGGTTAGTTGTAAATTGTAAGTTGATATTATTTTCGAATTTTGTTAAAAGTTACAGTTTTGAACCAAGATGGAGGCGCTGATCTTGGTTCCATGCAAATGATCCAAAGTATATCCATTTATCAAAGCCATAGACCAAGGTGAGAGATGATATGGTTTGAAGGCAAGAGCATTCTGCTTCAGGTCACTTATCAACTTCCTTCCGAAACGTCGGCGACATAGAGGACAAGTCCTCCGATCCACTATCGAAAATCGTTTCGACTTCGATAAAAATAAAAACAAGGTCACAGATAGTCAAAACAAAAGGTTTTTTTAGAAATAAAACAAAAGGGAAATAAAACATGGATTGGCGAGAAACAAGACTAATCATCGAGACGTTCATTGTTTTCCTTCCAAAACGTCGGCGGCATAGAAGACTAATGCCTCGGCTCATTCTTCAACCGACTCCCGACAACAAGCTGAATGAAGACCATAAACCCGTCTTAAAATTTTGAATTTATAAATAGATTTGAAAACACAATAAAAAAACACAGCAACATTTTAAGACGGGTTTATGGTCTTCATTCAGCTCGTTGTCGGGAGTCAGTTGAAGAATGAGCCAAGGCATTAGTCTTCTATGCCGCCGACGTTTCGGAAGGCAAACAGTGAACATCTCAATGATTAGTCATGTTTCTCACCGATCCATGTTTTATCTCCCTTTTGTTTTATTTCTAAAAAAACCTTTTGTTTTTACTGTCGGCGACCTTGTTTTTATTTTTATCGCAGTCGGAACGATTTTCGATAGTGGATCGGAGGACTTGTGCTCTACGTCGCCGACGTTTCGGAAGGAAGTTGATAAGTGACCCAAAGCAGAATGTTGTCGCTTTCAAACCATATCAACTCTCGCCTTGGTCTATGGCTTTCATAGATGGCCTCCTAGAAGCGGGCGTTCTTCCATACAATGGATATACTTTGGATCATTTGGATGGAACCAAGATCAATGCCTCCATCTTGGATCAAAACTGTAACTTTTAACAAAATTTGAAAATAATATTAACTTACAATTTACAACCAACCAATATTCACTTAAAATTTACAACTTGCCCTCTTTATATCAGTGAAATAATGATAAAGGAAATCTGCGTTTTAAAACAATTTAAAATATATATCCTCTTGTTCTACGAAAAATATAAAAAGATATAGATACCTTTATAATTAAATATACCTTTTGATAGGATAATTAAATATATATCCTCTTGTTTTACTAAGATTGTTCATTTCTCCTTAACCAGAATTACTGAGGAAAGAAAACTGCATTTTATTGTTGAAGCCATGATCTCTTAACGTTTTCGTTTCAAAGTTGGGGCCATCTTGGGTTTTATTATTGTATATTGTATATTGAAATTTTTATATAATTTTGTTGAAGCTAAATAGTGGAAAAATCAGTATTGGAGAAAAAAAAAGCATCGACATATCATTGTAATAAATTAAAAAATGCAAAATATATACTTTAATAAAAAAACGCAAAATCTAGGGTCAGCCAATTTTTCTCAATTGTTTAATTAAATATTTATAATTCAATTTAATAGATATTACGAGGGGAACTTGTTCCAATGATAGAAGGACATATTTAGTAGGTTGCCTAAATAGCAGAACCTCAATGGCTTGGTCGGCTAAATCCTTCAGCATGCGATGACCATTAAAGATAAAGCGAGTAGGCAGAGCACTCATGGCAAAATTGAACATAATCTTTATGTTCTCGGGCAATGCTCTATAGGGATTTGGTAGATGTGTTTAAGAATAGTCAAGGCAAACAACAGATGTCTACGGCCGAAGACATTTAAGCAGAAGGCATGCTGTGGCCGACCCATGTGCATTCATTTATGTTTATCACAACTGAACAGAAGAAATTACAACTTGGAAACAGTGTAGGGTTTACAATTTTGACAATAACTCATAGGTTAAATATAGCCTAATGCCAACTGAACAGAACAATTATGTTTATCACAACTTATTCTGTTTAGTTCGTCAAAATCAAAATCGTTTCCTCATGTTATGCTACATAAATGCTCAAATATTATTCTAGTTAACTCTATTTCCATATGTCACCTGAGTTTAGTATGACGACTGCACAAGAATGGTGAAGACCGCACTTCAGCATAGGAATTAATCGTTTTCTTGCTTGCTCCAAGACTGCACTTTCTTGCTCCAAGACGGCACAGGAATGGCAAAGACCGCACTTTCTTGCTCCAAGATGGCACAGGAATGAATCGTTTTCTTGCTTGCTCCAAGACCGCACTTTCTTGCTCCAAGACGGCACAGGAATGGTGAAACGACGAAACTGAAAAAGTCGGAAGCGAAAGAGTATGGAAACAGACCACTTCCAATTTTTGAAAGTGGGTTTTCGAAATTGATTTCCTTGGTGTTTATGAGACATATCTCCTCCACCACCACATATCTCCTCCACGTCTCCTAACAGACTCCTCGACGGTGATCGACTCTCCTAACAAACTCCTAAATCGACGGCTAGTTAAGCTAGTTAAAAGATCAAACGATTCAAATCATCTCGGTCATACACTTGGCATGTTTTGGTGGATCTTGATGATCTGCTCAAGCAATTCCATCCCCAAAATACCACATATAAACGCCTATCAGCGTAAAAATAAAATAAAATGACTACAATGAATACCCAATAATCCCATTAACTTAAATGCGAACTAAATAGTTCCATCTTAAACCAAATAATCCCATTAAATTAAATGCGAACTAAATAGTTCCACCATATTCAAAAGGTGAACATATCAATATGGTCCCATCCCGTAATATGTGGCAACTAAATAGTTCCACCTAATTCGATTGGTGAACATATCAAGGGTCCCATACAAGTCACATATATGTAGGGTGTAGGTTCCTGGTCTTGAAAAAAAAGAAAAAGTCACATATCTGTAGAGTAGACAAAAGGCAAAAAAAACACACCTTGAACAATGAAGAGTTTAAATGTTATCGTGAATGTGAACCCTTTCTTGGATGGTGAAGTTTACATGTTCTTGTGCATGAAGTTTACATGTTCTTGTGCATGTAAACACATGTTGTCCAAAGCCTTTGACATTTTGGACAAGAGGCGTGCATGCATGTAAAAACTTTGCGTGATGAATTAATTAGATTTTACCAAAGCATTTTATACCACATAATCTATTTCTTGACAGTAATGCAGAGGATCATTCTCTAGAATCTGGATAGGCATTCTTTATTCATGGCTTCGTTGAGAGTGAGCTTGCTTTCTAGTATGGATAAGGTAAACTACTAGCTTCAAGCATTTTTATGAGAACAGTCTGGTATTCCAAATTGACCAGACATTTAACACAATAGCCTTTTGAGCCTCGTGAGGTGATGGCAGCTGGGTATACCTGGGAAAGCAATATTTAACATGCTGCAGAGCATTTGATTGATGGAGCTGCAGCACGCTTGATGACCGTTGTATCTCCAATAGCTATAGATTTAACGATCATCAAGCCTGCTGCAGTAGCATTAAATGCTCTGCAGAATGCTAAATAGTGTTTGTTGTATATCTCCATCTCATTAATTTTGGGAATTTGTGGTGCCTTTTGAGACAGATGCCCCATTCTCGAGATGGTTCATTAAGTTTATCTCGAGAATTGGGCAAGGGGAGTTTGGTGAACCCGTTGAGATATTGGCAAAAATTAATTAGCTTGCCGTAGAGTAACCATTAACCATTGCTTGTTGTTGGATTTCAAAATCCTAAAATATGAGCTTGCATCAATAATCATTGTTTTGCCGCAAGTTGATTAATGGTCGCCTAAAACACTGGTGAAAACATAAAAAATGACTGCGAAAGGAGAACTAAGCGGCACTACAAGGCCAAGGTTAAGTGATGAAGTATACAGTGAAATTGAGAAGGAATTATTTTGGTGTTGGATAGACCTCCTGGAAACTGACCAGCCAAAGGCTCTGAAATGGTAATACGATTCAAAAACACATTTCGAGAAGGGAATTACCCACTTTACAAGCGCCTAGGATAAAAGACAACTAAAATGCCTTGCTATTGCTATTTGATCAAAACCAATCAAAACGTTTCTTAAAAATTGTTATTTCTACAATTTTGTAATTTCAGTTATTGTAATTGTCGGTTTTTTCGTTAAATAATGAATTTTAAAATTACTCATAAAGTCTAGATTGCAATCTGAACTCTCTAATTAAGTCTAGATTGCAATCTGAACATTTAGTAATAATTAATCTCCTTAATTCTGGCAAATTGGGGGCGTTTTGGTTAGCCCTTACACTGCTCTTGTTCCAATCAGTGCTCTAGAATACAGATTTTGGGGTAGAGTTAAACCGGCATTACAACAAACCTTTTAGATGATTACAGAGATTGCTTGACGTTTACTCGACCATGTCAACCAATTACACGGGGATTTGGAGATAGGGGTAAACGCAGAGACGACATATGCAGAAGTACCCCTGAATTTTAGGAAACATCAAAGGGTACGTCCAAGTATTTTAATATAGGAAAATTTTTAATTTATAGGGGACCTTACCAAAAATTAAATATTTATAACTTAAGATTTTAAAGGTTAATGATAAATAGTAACAAAACAATAGCATTAACATCACGTATTCAAGATTGTGTTTGTCATTATGTAAATATTAAAGTTTTAAATTACTAACATTACAATTTAATGATTCATTCCAACATACATTAATGATTTGGAAATGGAGTAAGCTAGCTATGGAGCAATCCTCCGTCCGATGGAGCATTGACTTTGCTCCTCCTCCCTCCGATGGAGGGAGGATTGCTCCATAGCTAGCTCACTCCTTTGGAAATAGAACCTTAAACCCTCTCAAAATGGGCTTGCCACGTATGTGGAAGATGAACGGGTGAAGAAAATTGGAGAGAAAATGAAAAAACAAACCGCCACGTGTTCAGATTTTGGCCTTAAAACTTGCACACATTTCCGCCTTTTGAAGAAACAACCCCTTTGTGTGTTTCCCACAGTTTCCGGAATTGGGTAAGCGGTGAAAACGTACTCAAACTTGTTTCCTAGTTTCTCAGACGCGTGAGAGCAAGAAAACTAGTTTTCGGAGTACAAAACGCATACCCGTGTAACATTATATATAGCTGTCAGCTTCTACATCATTTTTGTTGTCATTATTACTTTCTAAAAATAATAATTGACTTAACTTTGTTTATTATTTTTTATAGTGTGTTTTTTTTAAAATATTGACGATAGATGGAGGGTCCACTCTAACCTCTCGGTTATTTCTAATTTTTTAGATCATGCAAATTTATAAGCTTGCATACAAAAACACACGAGTGAGTGCTAAGAATTTAAGATATGACAAAAGAGTGGATGGGAGACAATCATGAATTAAAAAAGGATCGTTAGTTGGGAGACAATCATGAATTAAAAAAAGGAGTGTTGGTTGAATTCGAAATGCCATAATTATTTGACCATTTGTCGGAAAGTAATCGATTGAACATTTGTGTTTAGAGATATTGTATGCGTTGATCTTCCTCTTCAAATAATGGAATACTATTTTGGCACCATATATCTACATTGCCAGATGCATATGCAAAGAGTCGTATGATTTTTTAAATCAGGCGAACTGTTACACTGTACTTGGGTTACGCTTTAAATTAATTTCATTCATGATTAATAAAAGTAGGCCACTATAACCAATACCTTTGTTTTACAAACTTGGAAAGAAACTTGGAATTTGAGCCATGCAATATAAGTTGCAGGAAAGAACACTTATGTACAGAATATAGTTCTGTACATAAGTGTAGCTGCAACCCGGGCATATCAACGGAACGGTTGTTAAACCCCGTAGATTGGCCAGATATTTGCTCCAATATGCTAACTCCTCGCACCTAAATTGTTATATATGAAAGCTGTTAGAAACAAGATCCAAATATCTGCTAAATTCTCGATCCTAAATTGTTATTCGCCGATAGGCCTACAATGAACATTGTAAACTTCATTTTATATGTTGCTCCTGTTTTTAATCCTCGAAAGCTTATTTTTTTTTAATCTTTGAGGATGGGTGAACTATACACCTTGAAATATGCTCAAACAATGGATGGAGTGTAACCTCAAACAGCATAAACGTTTTAACATACAACACAGTTTAAATCCAAAAACTGTACTATAAATTATTAAAATCTAAGTTCCCAACACATTTCTCTCTAATTTATCAAGCATAACGTTAGAGGTTGAGACGAGTACTGATGATTGAATGAAAACGTTATTAGTTGGAAGCCAAAGGCGTCGCGGACATCCAGGGGGTTCTTTGTCCGCCAAATCTCTGCCGAGGTCTCTGCGATGATGGTGTACTCTTAAACGCTTTTTATGATCTATCTCGATAAGGCACTTGTTCTCTAGGATCACAAGACCTAGTGATCCTTGCCAGCCAGATCCGTCCCATATTCTGATGGCTGTATCCCTGTCCTTTCCTATGAAGAAACAGGTGATGTCTAAGAAGATCTGTTTCTCCTGATGGTCGAGATTGTCATAGCTAACTTTCAGCTTGCTTTGAATATCAGTAGGAAGCACTCTGGATATTTTGCACAATTGCTCTTTCCAGTATTTCAAATCATTTTTTTCATAAAGTAGCGCACCAACCACTTTGAGAGATAATGGCAATCCATCGCACTGATACAAAAAAGCTCCAACGATTTCTTCAAATCCGACAAGAGGACAAGGCTGGTGGAACGCATGCCAGCAAAAAAGTTCTTGAGATTGTTCTTCATTAAGGCCTCTCACCATGTAAATGGATGACTCTTTCATTCCCGAAAGAATATCCTTATTGCGGGATGTAATTATAATTAAGCTATCAGAACGAAGGGCAGCCTTTACTGGTGAAAACAATGCATCCAGCTGCTCAACATTATCTACATCGTCTAAAACTACGAGAGCTTGACAATCGTGGAGATAACGTGTAAGCTTCCCCACGCCATCAGCAATGCTGTCTATTTTAGGATCCAATGGAATCAAGTCCTTTACAAGTTTATTCTGCAACTGGATTAAAAAAGTTTCTCTCACATCAAACAAAAAAGACGATCCATAGTAATCTGACCTCTTGCTCTTAAAGAATGCTTTTGCCAGAGTCGTCTTCCCAATTCCACCCAGCCCCACAATCACCACAACCTTGGGTTCTCCTAGGGGTTGCTGCTGCTGTAATACTGCTCTTTTAAACTGCTCTAGCAATTCATCCAAACCAGTAGGGTATGTGGCCACAGCAAAACTAGTTTTTCTGACCCTTTTTTTCACCCATTGCACGACCTTCTCGGACAGCACTCCTTCGTCCCTAATTAGTCAGGGTAATATAAAGATGTTTCAGAATATATACATAAAGAAATTATTAGATTGCAGGTTCAGATATTTGAACATTTCAAACCAGAATAAGTCATAACTTATTACGAGGTGAAGTTCAGACAACTGAAATTCTTTTATTACATTAAAAGTTGAGAAAATAAATTCAACACATGAAGGAGGTCGAAGAGAGCTTACACAATCTCGTTTCATTTAATTGATATATAAAACTGGCTGAAAGCATTATGAAACTCTCTATTTATAACTCTTCGTAGACTAAGAAAGTTAGAAGTGTTAAATCATTAAGAAAATAGGGAGCAAACAAGAATGAATATAACTGGCAGAAAAGGCTCACAAATTTGCTCCATTAATCAATAGTACACAATGGTACATATATAGTACATAATGTATAACTGACCTCTAACGGTATGACCGTTAGGATAGATAACGAACTTAGATTAGAGCTTTCAACATCCCCTCTTAATCTTAAGTTCGGTATTGCCTGAAAAACTGCCTACTTGACAATCAAATGTGTCAAGCAAATTGAGAGAGTAAAACTCAAAAAACTCAGCTACTAATCGCTGAAAATCTCTCTAACACAAAAATCTAGTAGAAGTAGTAAGGCTTCTACTAAGTTGTATGGTTTCGAGTTGACCAAAAACTAATGGTTTTAAGTTGACCATAAA
>LPNX010568397.1:632906-650406 GCA_001517045.1 Pseudotsuga menziesii
ACAAGAACGTTATCCTCAAAACATTTTCTTTTCAATATAATATTCAAACTATTTTTGGGTCTTATATCCTTTCCACATGGGCATGATTCGGTCCATCTTCGCATAAGCATGAATCACATTACTTTCAAACAAATTCTTTTATGCAGTCATTTCTTAGCAAATAACTAATTTGCAAATAATAACAGAAATTTACCAGAGACTCCACTTTTGATTTTCACATATTTGAAAGACTGATTATTGAGTTTATTTTCACGCAGTAACAAATGGTGAAATTCTATATTTTACCAGCACTCTGGAAGCCTCTTCTTTACGGGCGGCTATAATGATCATTGAGGTCTTTCTCTTCCACGCACAGTTTGATACTCCTCTATTTTACAGCGTTGATCTCCATCATTCAACTCTAGCAGATTTCGTAGGAAATACGTCTTTACAACGTCAGTTCTTTACAAGAGTACAGCAGCACTTCCTCAACCCTCATGCAGCTCTTCAGTCTTCACCTGGCAGACAACGGCTCTTTTTGGAGGAGGCTTTTCTCATCACTCGGCCACGCTTCTAACAAAGGCCACAAATCTAATGGCGCTCTGATATTTATATTCTCCTGGTCTCAGATCTTCTTCTAGTCTCTTTCTCTTAACAATGGCTCAAACTCTATCAATCAAAGCCATTGATCTTTTGGCGCTGTGATATTACTATGCTCTTTGGCCTAAGGGATCTTCAACTGCTCTGATACCACTGTTAAATCATTAAGAAAATAGGGAGCAAACAAGAATGAATATAACTGGCAGAAAAGGCTCACAAATTTGCTCCATTAATCAATAGTACACAATGGTACATATATAGTACATAATGTATAACTGACCTCTAACGGTATGACCGTTAGGATAGATAACGAACTTAGATTAGAGCTTTCAACAAGAAGTTTAGAATTCTAACCCGTTACAGGCTTCCAGCTCTAAACCGCACATATATGAAACGCTTGATAAAGCCTCTCTCCACTTTTCAATGGTGCTGGGTTCGTATCGCGTTTTTTTTCTTTGAGTTTGAGCATCATACGTTCTTTTCCTTTTGAGACTGCACAGGGCTTTAGCATACATCCCATCTTTGCTCCTTGTTGGCCACCGGAAAATTCCTCGGATTCGAGCATGCCATCCTTCTTCGACCTCCGTCCACCGAAGTTGAGAGGGTTTCACATGGTAAAACACTGGGAGGATAGGAGCCCTCGATTTCAACATCTCGACGAGCTCATTAAGACACCATGGCGATTCTACATATGTGGGAGAGAATATCGCTATATGGACAGAGGCCTTTGCGATAGCTCCTTCAATCTGAGAAATGATATTTTCTCCCTCTTGCATTTCCGTCTGGTCCAGAAAGACTCGGAATCCACAGGAAAGAAGTCGATGGGAAAGGTGCCTCGCGAACGTTTTTTTAACATCCGGTCCGCGGTGATTTATAAAAATATCGTATTGGTAATCGCTAGCGGTAGAGGTGGAAGCCATTAATTCTGTTAGAGAGATAAGATGATCCAACAGATGCCGCACTGCCTGATAGCTCCCAAGTCTCCGCTGCCTCTGAAAGGATCTGTTACTGAAATGTGTTTGTGTTTCTGCGTGATCTACAAATGCCGCACTGCTTGTCTCTCGCCTCCGAAAGGATCTGTGACCGTTGACTTTCATACCAAGTGGATGACTCATGCACGCCGGTTATGCATATTTCACATTTTGTCGAGCTCCTGCTAGGTGGGGTCACGTCAGTTGTCATGCCTTATTCAATTATGTAAAAGTTTTTATAACGTATAATTTATTTTTAAAATTTTCTAATTTTTTTATTAGAGATAGTCATAAAATTGGATTTAACATAATCTGTTTTGATAAAATCATGAAATTTATTTAAATAAGTAAATATGATTATAAAACAAGTGAAATAATAGCAATACTGCTCTAGGAAATATTTAAATAAAAGTTTACTACTAAATTTTAATAAAATATAATCCATACTTGTTAATTAAATTAACAAATAGTAACCTATATAAAATGATATAATTCAAACTTGTTAATTAAAAATTAATGAATAATAACCTATATTATATAATCTAATTATCTATTACAAAAATAAGAATATATTTCCATAATGGTTAGCTAAACATTTATCTAAATTAAGTTTTAATATTGCTATTACAGTTTTATTGTACATGGTTTAGGAGGGCCTTGCAAATGAGTTTGAAACCATGTGCAAGGCCTCCTAAACAATCCATGGTTTTATTGTACATGGTTTAGGAGGGCCTTGCAAATGGTTTTAAGACCATGTGCAAAGCCTCCTGAACAACCCATGGTTTTAGGAGGGCCTTGCAGATGGTTTTAAAACCATGTATGGGGAGATGTTGTAATGTTATGATCCAGTAGGATATTGGTGGCCACCCATCTATTCCTCTTGGACCCCCACCACTGTTTCTTTCAGTTTTTCAGTTTCCTTAATTGTAGCACAATTTACTATTTTTGGCAGTTTTCGGGTCCTAAACTTTCAGAGCCGTTTTGAGGCCTTAAATGACGTTTTTTTGGCATCGAATGGTCGAGCAAATATGAGTTTGTTCCGGACTCAATATTTGTTGTTTATGGATGTAGTCCTTAAACAGATCTTTCTAACGATGTATCATGAGCGTCAAACGGAGGTAGTATGCTAAAGTTACGACCCCGAGAAATTGATGTACCAAGTTACCCAACGGAGCCCACATTAAGGCGTTTCACCTCCTAGGGTTAGGTTTTAGATGTGTAGGGTTTCCATTGTTTTTCAATAATATATAGGCCTTTTAGCCTCATTGTAACATAGAGTTCAGAGGCATGTAGCCACCACATCTCTTCTCAGAGATAAGCTACCAGCACTCTAGCTAGTTTATTTCCATTAAGTATGTAAACAAGTTTCAATTATTGATTAATGAAATGAAGTGTTATTTCTGCTGCGTATTTGTTTCTATGGTTATTAGTGTATTCTATTGTGTTCCTGCATAAATCCGGATCAGTGGTATCCGAGCAGTCTGCTCTTTCTCAATCCTTCTTTGCATGTCCCCAACGAGGGCGGGGTATAAAGAGTTAGGGCTCGATCTGGTTGAACCTTTACAAGATCAGCCTCGCAAATCCCGACGGCCACCCATGGGGGATTAAAAGAAAGACGAGGGCGCAGAAGATCCTATCAAAATGTTGCTCAAGGAGGCCCTTGAAAAACAAAGGAACATGATGATGGATAACTTCGCCCAGATCCTTCAACAACTTCCCACTAGCGGCGCATCCGCATCTAGCAGCCACTTTGGAGGTGCAACCCCTTTTAAGGTACAAGTAAACTTCGACATTCCCATATTTGATGGTTAAATAGATGCAGATTCCATAGATAAATGGTTGAATCTATTAGAAGGATATTTCTCGGTTCATGACTTTTTTGATTGGGAAAAGATTACTTTTTCTCTACTCAAAGTCGCCCCCCATGTCAAGGACTAGTGGAAACCTACTGTGAGAGAAAGGATGAGGAGGAACCCTCTCTGTTCTCAGTCGTACCCACTTGGAATTCATTCCGAGATACCATAAAGGGACAATATTATCCGGTGGGGAGCTATGAGGACAAATACATCCAATGGACTACACTGCGGCAGCAAAGAGATGTGCATGAGCTGATGAATCTATTCCATACCCTACGCACCAAGTTGGGTATCAAAGATTCAGAGAAACATTTGGTGCTGAAGTACTGCAGTTGCCTGCACAGATATATTCAGGAGGAAATGGAGTTCCTCGACATCTCCTTGCTTGGTATGACATATCGGTATGCTGCCAAAATTGAGCGAAAATTCAAACAGAAAAAGCGAGACTTTGGATCTGCGAATCAGAAGAAAGGGAAAGGTGCACCCAAACTGCAGAACCAAGGACACAGCCAAGGCATGGAGCCTCAAGAAAACTTGCTAAAACCGCAAGCAAAGAGCAACACTGCAAAGCCAAAGAAGGAAGTGGGAAAGTGGTGCGAGTTCTATAAGAGCCCCACTCACAACACAAGTGAGTGTCGGGCTAAGCAGTCACTGGTGGCTAAGATAAAGGCTTCTGAATCAAATGCATACTCTGACACTGAATCTGAACCCCAGAAGGGGAATGATAGAGGGAAGAAGATTATCGATGCAGAGCCTAATGCCACCATTGCCACCACGAAGATCCAAAAGGAAGAACCAGAAGATTCAGAGGAGGAGGAGTGTCTTTTCCACTCCCAGATGTGGGTAAAGGGTTCCCCGCTACAGTTCATCATTGACAGTGGGAGCCAAAAGAACCTGATTTCAGTAGAGGTCGTGAAGTGGTTGGGTATACGACCACAACACACCCGCAACTGTACACCATCAGGTGGCTTCACCAAGGACGAGATCTTCACAACAGCCAGCCGTGCCGCCTTCCCTATAGCATCAAGCCCTTCACCGATGAGGTATTATGTGATATTTCTCCTCTTGATGTTTGTGATGTATTATTAGGTCAACCATACTTATGGAGGACATGCTGTGTATGAGTCCCAGCCTCGCGCTATTATTATTATGTTGGGAAAATAATTTGTACAAGATACCAAAGGTACCACCCCCTACCACTATCTCTTTGGTTACTACAAAATAATGCAGTAAGCTCATTTCCAAAACCAGGAAGTTTGTTTTCTTGATGATCCGCCCTCAGGGCAAGAAGAAGATCGTGGCCACAACCTCTAGACAGGGCCCCTCTGCACGACAAAAACAAATCGACAAGGTCATGGAGGAGTACTGGGACATATTCACCTCACCCACCGGGGCGCCTCTCCACTGTCAAGTCAAGCACCCCATCGATCTGACCCCAGGTGCCCCGCTGCCCAATGGACCGATCTATCGCCGCTCTGTTCTGGAGAATGATGAAATCAAGACGCAAATTCAGGAGCTGCTACAGAAGGGTCACATCCGGCCAAGTTCATCGCCCTGTGGGAGACCGTTCGTGTTGGTACAGAAAAAGGATGGGAGTTGGAGACTTTGTATTGACTATCGGGCGTTGAACAAGATCACTGTCTGGAATAGGTACCCGATCCCACGGATTGATGACCTCCTCGACCAGCGTAAAGGGGAAAAATATTTTAGCAAGATCGAGTTAAAGTTCGGGTATCACCAAGTACTCATCATGCGGACCGATGTGTGGAAGACTTCCTTCAAAGCCAAGGAGGGCCTTTTCGGATGGTTGGTCATGCCTTTCGGGCTGACGAATGCTTCTGCAACCTTCATGAGACTGATGGACGACATCTTGCGGCCATTCACCAACTCATTTGTAGTAGTGTACCTGGATGACATCCTGATCTTCATCCAAACTTGGGAAGAGCACCTCCACCACATCTGACAGGTCCTCCAAACATTGCGGTAGCACAAGTTGTGTGCCAATTTGGGCAAGTGCACTTTTGGCATGACCCAGGTTCAGTATCTGGGATACATTATTGATGACTGTGGGGTACATATGGATCCAACCAAGATCCAAGTCATTGGGGATTGGCCATCCCCAACTACTCTAACAGAGCTTCATAGCTTTTTGGGCCTTGCTAATTTCTACCGCAGGTTCGTGTTGGGATTCTCTCATATCACTTGGCCCTTGAGTCAAGTCACCAAGGGAGGAGCGAAAGAAAAATTCTTTTGGTCAGAAACTCAGCAGAAGGCGTTTGCAAAATTGAAACATCGCCTCTGTTGTGCCCCTGTGCTCACATTACCAGATGTGCAACAACCATTTGAGATCAAGATAGATTCCTTTGACTATGCTATTGGGGTAGTCCTTACTCAACAAGGGCATCCAGTGGCATATCACAGTGAGACATAGTCCGCAAATATCCCACTTATGACAAAGAGATGTATTCCATTGTACAGGCTTATCGATAATGGAAGCATTACATTTTGGGGAAGGAAACGATCATCCACATAGACCACCGACCCCTGTAGTTCATGCAGACACAAGAGAAGTTACAGAACGATCACCATCAGAAGTGGTCCACATATCTACAACAGTTTCATTTGAACATCAAGTACAAGAAGGGAAGCACCAATAACATTGCAGACTCCCTCAGCCGACCACTAATCGTGGCGATAATGACCGTGCTCAACTCTTGTGGGCACAAGACTTCTGATTGGCCGCTTCTCTACAAGAGTGATCTAGAATTCAGCTACACATACCAGATGCTCTTGGAGGGAAACCAAGTTCCAAAATTTCACCTCCAAGATGTACTACTGTGTCACATGGGACACCTTTATGTTCCTTCAAGCGAGCATGCCAAGATGATTTGGGAAGCGCACTACAATCGGGTCGCTGGGCATTTTGGGGTCGAGAAAATAGTGGTAGTACTGCAGAAGTATTTCTATTGGCCGAACCTTCGACAGGATGTGGGGAAGTACATCCGATCCTGCACTGCCTTCGCCATTGCCAAACCATCCATCAAGAAGCAAGGCCTCTATACTCCATTTCCTACCCCTAGTTGACCTTGGGAATCCATCTCCATGGATTACATGTTAGGCCTTCCTTCTACTAAGCACGGCAACAACTGTGTGTTTGTGGTCGTTGACAAATTCTCAAAGATGGTCATAATGGCGGCCTGCAAGAAGAATATCACAGCGGAAGCCACTGCTAAACTCTTCTTTGAACGAGTGTGGGTACACTTTGGCATCCCACAGTCTATAATCTTAGACTAGGACAGCAGGTTCCTTAGTACATTCTGGTCTAGCCTATGGTCAATGCTAGACACCAAGCTCACAAAGTCCACAACTTTTCATCCCTAGATTGATGGCCAGACAGAGGTCATCAACAGGATGATCATTCACATTTTGCGCATGTACAACTCAAAGAATCCATGCACATGGGATGAGAGCCTTGCCTATGTACAACACAGCTATAACCGGGCCCTCCACAGCTCAACCAACCACAACCTTATTCAGGTGGGCTTGGGATTCCAACCATTATGTCCCATTGACGTAGCCATGCCATTTGCAGCTACTCAGGCTGATTCAGCTCATATCCAGTCTGAAGTTTCCAAGGCAAACAGCTCCATTGAGCGCATTCAGCACATTCACCAATAGTTCCATGACATATTGGACAGATCCAATGCTAGGTACAAGCAGCGACATGATCAGCATCGAGTGCAACACAACTTCTAGGTGGGCAACAAAGTGTGGCTACATTTACAGAACGAGCGCCTCGCTGGACCCCACCACAAGCTTCACCCACTCTGATATGGGCCATACACCATCACCAAGGCTATCGGAGACAATGCCTTCAAGCTTACTATTCCACCATTCCTTGGTCTGCACCCAGTGTTCAATGTGAACCGCCTTCGGCCCTACTTTCCACCTCTACTAGACACATTAGACGTGGCAGAACGACTCACACCAACAGAGTTAAACCCCGACTGCATGGAACAAGCCACAACTGATCGGATTATGGACACACAGATCAAGAACACCCGCCAGCAGAAGATCCATCTATATCGAGTTGTGAAAGCAGGCTAACTCCTTCACCAAGGAAAGTGGCTCACTGGGAACCAAGTTCAACAGAAGTTTCCTCATCTCATGGAGGAACTCAACGCAATGGGGACCATTGCTTCCTAAGGGAGGAGGAATGATCCAGGAGGATATTGGTGGCCACCCACCTATCCCTCTTGGACCCCCACCACTGTTTCTTTCATTTTTCCAGTTTCCTTAATCATAGCACAATTTACTATTTTTGGCAGTTTTTGGGTCCTAAATTTTCAGAGTCGTTTTGAGGCCCTAAACGACGTTTTTTTGGCATCGAATGGTCAAGCAAATATGAGTTCATTTTGGACTTGATATTTGTTGCTTATGGATGTAGTCCTTAAATAGATTTTTCTAACGATGTATCATGCACATCAAACGGAGGTAGTATGCTAAAGTTACGACCCCAGGAAATTGATGTACCAAGTTACCCAACAGGGCCCACATTAAAGCGTTTCACCTCCTAGGGTTAGGTTTTGGATGTGTAGGGTTTCCATTGTTTCTCAATAATATATAGGCCTTTGAGCCTCATTGTAACAAAGAGTTCAGAGGCATGTAGCTGCCACATCTCTTCTCAAAGATAAGCTACTAGCACTCTAGCTAATCTATTTCCATTCTGTATGTAAACAAGTTTCAGTTATTGATTAATTAAATGAAGTGTTATTTCCGTTGCATATTTGTTTCTATGGTTATTTGTGTATTCTATTGCGTTCCTGCATAAATCCGGATCAGTGGTATCAGAGAAATATTCTCTTTCTCGATCCTTCTTTGCATGTCCCCAACGAGGGTGGGGTATAAAGAGTTAGGGATCGATCTGGTTGAACCTTTGCAAGCTCAACCCCGCAAATCCTGACGGCCACCCATGGGGGATGAAAAGAAAGATGAGGGCATAGAATATCCTATCAAAATGTTGCTCAAGGAGGCCCTTGAAAAACAAAGGAATGCAATGATGGATAACTTCGCCCAGATACTTCAATGACTTCCCACTAGCGACGCATCTGCATCTAGCAGCCACTCTGGAGGTACAACCCCTTTTAAGGTACAAGTAAACTTTGACATTCCCATATTTGATGGTCAAATAGATGTAGACGTCGTAGATAAATGGTTGAATCTTATCGAAGGATATTTCTTAGTTCATGACTTTTCTGACCGGGAAAAGATTACTTTTTCTCTACTCAAAGCCACCCCCCATGTCAAGGACTGGTGGGAAACCTACTGTGAGAGAATGGATGAGGAGGAACCCTCTCTGTTCTCAGCCGTACCCACTTGGAATTCATTTCGAGATGCCATAAAGGGACAAAATTATCCGATGGAGAGCTATGAGGACAAGTACATCCAATGGACTACACTACGGCAGCAAAGAGATCAAGATGTGCATGAGCTGACGAATCTATTCCATACCCTGCACACCAAGTTGGGTATCAAAGGTTCAGAGAAACATTTGGTCCTGAAGTACCATAGTTGTCTACATAGATACATTTAGGAGGAAATGGAGTTCCTTTACATCTCCTAGCTTGGTACGGCATATCGGTATGCTACCAAAATTGAGCAAAAATTCAAACAAAAAAAGTGAGACTTTGGATCTACGAATCAAAAGCAAGGGAAAGGTGCCCCCAAACCGCAGAACCAAGGACACAACCAAGTCATGGCGACTCAAGAAAACTTTCCAAAGCTGCAAGCAAAGAGAAACACTGCAAAGCCGAAGAAGGAAGCGGGAAAGTGGTGCAAGTTCCATAAGAGCCCCACTCACAACACAAGTGAGTGTCGGGCTAAGCAGTCACTGGTGGCTAAGATAAAGGCTTCTTAATCAAATGCATACTCTGACACTGAATCTGAACTCGAGAAGGGGAATGAAAGAGGGAAGAAGATTATCGATGCATATCCCAATGCCACCGTTGCCACCATGAAGATCCAAAAGGAAGAAACAGAAGATTCAAAGGAGGAGGAGCATCTTTTCCACTCCCAGATGTGGGTAAAGGGTTCCCCGCTACAGTTCATTGTCGACAATGGGAGCCAAAATAACCTAATTTCAGTAGAGGTTGTGAAGCGGTTGGGTTTTCCAACCACAACACACCTGCATCCATACACCATCGGGTGGCTTCACTGCTGGCTTCACCAGCCAGCAGTGCCACCTTCCCTACAGCATCAAGCCCTTCATCGATGAGGTATTATGTGATATTGCTCCTCTTGGTGTTTGTGATGTATTATTAGGTCAACCATACTTATGGAAGTGACATGCTATGTATGAGTCCCATCCTCGCGCTGTTATTATTACATTAGGAAATAATTTGTACAGGATACGAGAGGTACCACCCCCTATTCCTATATCTTTGGTTACTGCAAAACAATGCAATAAACTCATTTCCGGAACCGGGAAGTTTTCTTTCTTGATGATCCATCCTTAGGGCAAGAAGAAGATCATGGCCACAACCTCTAGACAGGGCCCCTTTGCATGACAACAACAAATGGACAAGGTCATGGAGGAGTACTGAGACATATTCACCTCACCCACCGGGGTGCCTCTCCATTGTCAGGTCAAGCACCCCATCGATCTGACCCTAGGTACGCCGCTGCCCAATGGATCGGTCTATCGCCACTCTATTATGGAGAATGATGAAATCAAGAGGCAAATTCAGGAGCTGCTGCAGAAGGGTCACATCTGGAAAATTTCATCGCCCTGTGGGAGCCCAATCATGTTGGTACAGAAAAAGGATGGGAGTTGGAGACTCTGTATTGACTATTGGGCGCTGAACAAGATCACTGTCTGAAATAGGTACCCGATCCCACGGATTGATGACCTCCTCGACCATCTTAAAGGGGAAAAATATTTTAGCAAGATCAACTTAAAGTCTAGGTATCACCAGGTACCGATCGGGCCGACCGATGTGTGGAAGACTGCCTTCAAAGCCAAGGAGGGCCTTTTCAAATGGTTGGTCATGCCTTTCGGGCTGACGAATGCTTCTGCAACCTTCATGAGACTGATGGACGACATCTTGCGGCCATTCACTAACTCATTTGTAGTAGTGTACTTGGATGACATCCTGATCTTTAGTCAGACTTGGGAAGAGCACCTCCACCACATCCAACAGGTCCTCCAAACATTGCGGGATCACAAGTTGTGTGCCAATTTGGGCAAGTGCACTTTTGGCATGACCCAGTTTCAGTATCTAGGATACATTATTGATGACTATGGGGTACATGTGGATCCAACCAAGATCCGAGTCATTCAGGCTTGGCCAGCCCCAACTACTCTAACAGAGCTTCACAGCTTTTTGGGCCTTGCTAATTTCTACCGCAGGTTAGTGTTGGGATTCTCTCATATCACTTGGCCCTTGAGTCAAGTCACCAAGGGAGGAGCGAAAGCAAAATTCTTTTGGTCAGAAACTCAGCAGAAGGTGTTTGCAGAATTGAAACATTGCCTCTGTTGTGCCCTAGTGCTCACATTACCAGACTTGCAACAACCATTTAAGATCGAGACAAATGCCTCTGACTATGCTATTGGGGCAGTCCTTACTCAACAAAGGAATCCAGTGGCATCTCACAGCGAGACACTGTCAGACATAGTCCGCAAATATCCCACTTATGACAAAGAGATGTATTCCATTATGCAGGCTTGCCGGCAATGGAAGCATTACGTTTTGGGGAAGGAAATGATCATCCACACAGACCACCGACCCCTGTAGTTCATGCAGACACAAGGGAAGTTATAGAATGATTTCCATCAGAAGTGGTCCACATATCTGCAACAGTTTCATTTGAACATCAAGTACAAGAAGGGAAGCACCAATAATGTTGCAGACTGCCTCAACCGACCACCAATCGTGGCGATAATGACCGTGTTCAACTCTTGTGTGCACGAGACTTCTGATTGGCTGCTTCTCTACAAGAGCGATCCAGAATTCAGCCTCAAACGCTCTTGGAGGGAAACCAAGTTCCAAAATTTCACCTCCAGGATGTACTACTGTGTCACATGGGACACCTTTGTGTTCCTTCAAGCGAGCGTTCCAAGATGATTTGGGAAGCGTACTACAGTTGGGTCTCTGGGCATTTCGGGGTCGAGGAAATAGTGGCAGTACTGCAGAAGTATTTATATTGGCCGAACCTTCGATGGGATGTGGGGAAGTACATACAATCCTGCACTGCTTGCACCATTTCCAAACCATCCATCAAGAAGTAAGGCCTCTATACTTCGTTTCCTATCCCTAGTCGACCTTGGGAATCCATCTCCATGGATTACATGTCAGGCCTTCCTTCTACTAAGCACGGCAATGACTGTGTGTTTGTGGTCATTGACAGATTCTCAAAGATGGCCATAATGGCGGCCTACAAGAAGAATATCATAGCAGAAGCCACTGCTAAACTCTTCTTTGAACGAGTGTGGGTACACTTTGGTATCCCATAGTCTATAATCTCAGACCAAGACAACAGGTTCCTTAGTACATTCTAGTCTAGCCTATGGTCAATACTAAACACCAAGCTCACAAAGTCCACATCTTTCCATCCCCAGACTGATGGCCAGACAAAAGGTCGTCAACAGGATGATCGTACACATTTTTCGCATGTACAACTCAAAGCATCCACGCACATGGGATGAGATCCTCCCCTATGTACAACATAGCTATAATTGGGCCCTCCACAGCTCAACCAACCACAACCCCTTTTAGGTGGGCTTGGGATTCCAGCCATTATGTCTCATTGACGTAGCCATGCCATTTGCAGCTACTCAGGATGATTCAGCTCATATCCAGTCTGAAGTTTCCAAGGAAAACAAATTCATTGAGCGCATTCAACACATTCGCCAATAGGTTCATGACATATTAGACAAATCCAATGCTAAGTACAAGTAGTGACAAGATTAGCATTGGGTGCAGCACAACTTCCAGGTGGGCGACAAAGTGTGGCTACATTTACAGAAGGAGCACCTCGCTGGACCCCACCGCAAGGTTCACCCACTCTGATATGGGCCATACACCATCACCAAGGCCGTCGGGGACAATACCTTTGAGCTCAGTATTCCACCATTCCTTGGTTTGCACCCAGTGTTCAATGTGGACCGCCTTCAACCCTACTTTCCACCTCTACTGGACATATCAAACGTGGCAGAACAACTCACACCAACAGAGTTAAACCCTGACTGCATGGAACAAGCCACAACTGATCGGATTATGGACACACAAATCAAGAACACCTGCCAACAGAAGATCCAGCTATATCAAGTTGTCAAAGCAGGCTAACTCCTTCACCAGGGAAAGTGGCTCACCAGGAACGAAGTTCAACAGAAGTTTCCTCATCTCATGGAGGAAATCAACGCAATGGGGACCATTGCTTCCTAAGGGGGGAGGAATGATCCAGGAGGATATTGGTGGCCACCCACCTATTCCTCTTGGACCCCCACCGCTGTTTCTTTCAGTTTTCTAGTTTCCTTAATTGTAGCACAATTTACTATTTTTGGTAGTTTTCAGGTCCTAAACTTTCGGAGCCATTTTGAGGCCCTAGACGACATTTTTTTGGAATCGAATGGTCAAGCAAATATGATTCCATTTCAAACTCATTGTTTGCTATTTTTGGATGTATTCCTTAAGCATATCTTTCTAACGATGTATCATGCATGTCAAACGAAGGTAGTATGCTAAAGTTATGACCACGGGAAATTGATGTACCAAGTTACCCAACGGGGGGGCCCACATTAAGGCATTTCACCTCCTAGGATTAGGTTTTGGATGTGTAGGGTTTCCATTGTTTCTCAATAATATATAGGCCTTTGAGCCTCATTGTTACACAAAGTTCAGAGGCATGTAGCCACCACATCTCTTCTCAGAGATAAGGTACCAGCACTCTAGCTAGTTTATTTCCATTATGTACGTAAACAAGTTTCAGTTATTGATTAATGAAATGAAGTGTTATTTCCGCCGCATATTTGATTCTATGGTTATTTGTGTATTTTGTTGCGTTCCTGCATAAATCTGGATCATGTTAGTTCCTAACAAAACGAAAAATAATAAAAAATATTTTATGTAGGCCATAAATAATATTAATATTATTAATAAAAATATAGGACATGCCAAAGCTGATAATAATTACGAAGAGGTTTGCACCTCAAGATATTTGATCCATCTCGACACTTGATAGAGCTTAGGATTTGGATCTATGCTGGTCTAAATGCATGTCAGTTCTTCTTTTAATGTTGTTGCTTTGGTTTTTCAGTAGAAAATTTATGCTTGCTCATTGAGGAATTAGGAAGCCATTCTTATCATTGCCCAATACCACTTACATATTGTGAACTACTTGCATGCCTTTCTAGCTTGGTGGAGTTGAAAACTTGTTGACATGCATCCTAGATTGTCTTGATTGTAGGTCCCAAGCGTGTGGCTCGAAGAGCTGCCCAATGCCAAGTATGGAAACATTATCATGTCTCTATGCACTTGGGATATTGTAGTCTCCACATTTCCATCACATAGCGTTGATTGTGTCAAGACTTTGTCCTCGGAGCATTTTTGCGGAAATGTTCCAAATGATGCAAAAACTTTGCTTGGATCCCTCATTGCACCAATTTTTTCCATCCCCTCGGGTTTTTAAGGTTTTATCTCCACGATGACATGCCTAGACGAGCACAAAACCATGGTAGTCTTCGAAAAACTCTGCAAATTTGTGGCCACCAACCTTAAGAACATAGTCGAGCGCCCTTCTGCCTAAGGCCTTGATGGCGATCCCAGAGGACTCTACTGCTTTCGCTTTCACAAGAACCATGTGTACTACATCAACGAAGCCCTGGTGAAGAGAGAGCCACCAACATATCTAGAGAATGCTTGGTGCACCTTGGCACTTGCATTCGTAAATTCACCAAGACCACTGAGTTTTGGCTAAGCATTAATTATTGCCTCATAAGATGCATATTTTTTTCCAAATCCAGCTGGCTTACAACAAGCTGAATATTGCTCTTTGTGATAATCTTATCCACTTTGATCGTGATAATATAATCTGACTTGGAAGAAGTACGTTAGATAACATTATTAGCCAATGGCCCAGTGAAACATGGGCATAGGCAATGAAAAGTCGACAATGTAATTTTATTAATGTTGACAAAGTTGATCTATTAACTGCTTTTAATTCCGAATGAGGTCTGGAATTTGATGTCATGTGAGACGTATTGAGAAAATTTAAACGTATTTGACATGTAAGATTGGATGATACACGTCAATGTCTACGTGTATGAAAAAATTAGGACCGTCAATTTGACGTGCAGTTGTATCCATCACCTGTCATAAGTGCCAGTGCCTGCAAGCATGGCCCTTGACAAGCTAGGACTACGACCGTAGTACCATAGTACCAGAGGCAAATTTCCATGGCACTTGGTCGGATGATATACTAACTTTTGGCATTGTTTTGAAACTTGAGGAGCTAGTGCAATTAACACCAATGCCTTCTCTTTAATGGAATTAATGGTTCAGAGAGTCTGTGGTAGTTGGTAGCTAAAAGTTGCAGTATGTCGGCTCGAGTTTGAAGTTATACCGTTCTCCCTTTAGCTTCAGGTTGTATTAGAGGCATAGTAGGCTCCCTCCACAGCTCCTCCATGAATCTAAGATCCCTCTAGCTACTGATCTAAATGTTTCCCAAATCCTATCTAAACTGCAAGTATGCACTACCCACCATTCCATTTCATTCTTGTTTTTCTTAGTTGTGGCCAATTGGATCTGTGTTTTGACAATAAGGATTTTCCTGCAGTCTTACGGGAGATAATGCAGTCTTATGGGAGATAATAGATAGGAAGTTGTGGGTATTTGAAGGCAGCCATGGAAATTGGAGAATCATGGAGACTTGGATTTTGGAGTTCAGTGGAATGAGGTTCCATCTTTTCAGTTCTCACCAAGCATAAGCTATCAAGGAGGTAACCATTTGAAGCTCACTTATACATATTTCAAGAGAGTCACTAATCCAACTGCTAAAAGAATTTGAAGTTCGTGATATTCCCATTATCATGATTCATAGATTCGATTTTGGAGATTTTGGTTATCATTGTTCTAGTATACATATCTTAAAATCATCTCAGCTCTGACCAGTTGGGATGGAATCCTGTAGGAGTTAGATGTTTACAAATATGAAATTATTAGTAGCTGAAAAATATTAACGATTTTTTCTTTTCAAATTGGATAAAAACGATAATAAGGTTGTAGGTAAACGGAAACATTAAACATATTCGTATCCTGATTCCAAATAAAATAAATGATTTATGTTGAAATGGCCCATTTGCAATGGTGTGTCTTGTAAAAAAATTAATGATTTTCTATACCTTGTGAATCCATATGAATTTAGTGTTACTTCCTAAACATGTAACTCTGTTGCATCAAATATATTTTTTAATTTTTTAGTTGAATACATATCCAAGGAAACCTCTAACCTCTAGAGTTTCGTGGCAACGGATTCAATAAGTAAACACAGTTTTCAATGAACGATTGAAGCATTAGGAATTCGTCGTTCAGTCTTTGCATTGGTAAAGAATCCGTTCATTCTATTGGGTATAGTTTGAAGTTGTTAGAAGGAAATTTTTTGGGTAAATTGTTGTGAATTCCCATTTTGAATTACCGGATCTAAGTGGGGGCATTGGAATTTGCAACATAACTATTTATCAATACTTAGTTAAGTAAATAAACAGTGTTTTTCCGGTGTAGTTTGAAGGTGTTAAAATGTGTTTTTCTGGGTATTTAATTATGTGAGTGCCCAATCTTAATTATTGAATCTAAGTGGAAGCATTGGAAGATAAACCTTTATCAATAATTAGTTCTATGGATAAATAATGTGTTTAGTGTTTCGTTTGAAGTTATGATTGGTAAATATCTAATCCAACTTAGTGGATTTAATCTAATTTCGTCGTCAATTTGGGGAGTTATTTGTTCTGGACTTTCACAGAGGTTTTTGCTTGTCTAGCTGATTTCAAGCATGGTAGCAAGGACTTCTAGTAGAATTTACTTGTCCATGGAAAATATCTAGTTTATTAAAATAAAAAAGTAAACATGGCATATATTTGGTCCATTCAAATATTTAAACTTGACACATATTTTCTTTATTCAAAAAATTATTCACTTTTCATTTTGATTTCGGAGTCAATCTTTCCCATAGCTTGTTTTGGTGTATTTATTTTTTAATGGAGAAAAATTATATAAACAAAATTAAGCTAAAATCTCAAATAAAAATGTAAACAATTTTGGCCGCCATGAATTTGAGTAAAACTTAAAGTGATGGGCATAAAAAATTCAAGACCGTCATCAAATTTCTGGTTGACAGGAAAAGTAAATTTGAAATACTAGGCCGGTTCCGAATTGGCCACACACCTGATATAATAGAATCTTGAGCCCTGTGCAGTGATGGAAGCTGGGTATATCTCCATCTCATTAATTTTGGGAATTCCTGGCGCCTTCTGAGACGGAGACGCCCCATTTTCCAGAAGGCTCCATTAAGTTTATCTCTAGAATTTATGAGAGGATATTTGTGAAGGGGTTGAGATACTGGTGAAAATAAGAAGAATGACTGCGGTAGGATAATGGAGCGGCACTATGTGCATGTATGCGAGTGAGACCAATGTTAAGTGATGAAGCATGGATGAAGTTGAGGAGGAAATATTTTGGCGATGGATAAACTTCCTGGAAACTGAATCCACACACCATAGGAGGAATTATTCAGGAAGGGAATCACACACCTTACAAGGTTCCAATCAACCATCGAGAATCCAAATTTTGGGGCAGAATTAAACTGGCACAACAAACCTTTAAGATGCTTACAGAGGGACTGCTCAATGTTTGGATATAGTAATTATAACTCTGAATTTCTACATAATTTTTATTGTCATTATTATTACTCTTTATTTTCATCAATATTATACTAGCAACAATCATATTAACAAGATTAATATGTTCGAAATAAGCCAAGAGGTATATATTTAACACATTGACATCTATAATAAATTACTAATACATATTTTTAGATTGCATT
>LPNX010568397.1:655406-699807 GCA_001517045.1 Pseudotsuga menziesii
ATAGAATATCACTCTTGGAATCTAATAAACATCTTCAGTGGTCTTGGAAGTTAGTGGATAGATTCAAACTACAAGTTTTCATTGCAAAAAGAAATCATTTTGAATAGGTATGGTGAATTGTAAATAATTGTTTTCATTCACAAGATTTGAGATCATTTCATTGATTTATGTTTTATCATACGCCTACAACAATTCGATACTCTTATCTCTTATCTCTTATCTCTTATGTTTTATGTTTTATCATATCTCTTGAGACTCTTATCTCTTATGTTTTATCATATGCATAGTTGAAGTTATCTCTTGAGACTCTTAAATTAAAAAAAAACCTTTGAAGCAAATGGCAGAGGGTCCATATTGAATAGTTCACCAACTTGTCCATATTATCTATACAAGATGAAGTATGCAATGTAGACCAATAATTATTTGCACATGAATACATTTTGATTTCCGATAAGGATGGCATAGATGAGGTTCTCTCTTGAGACTCTTCAATTTGTATAAAAACCTTGGATGCAATCATGGGAGAGGGTCCATATTGAATAGTTCACCAACTTGTCCATGCTCTCCTCTTCATGCTACATTTATCATAACATGCCTTTGAACTTGACAGGGATTCCTCTACCTCAATGATTTCTCCTTCCTTTGGGGGATTTGCAACCTCCTCATTATGTAATTAGTCAGTTGTTTCTCTTATTTATGTAACTTAATGAGTGTAATTTATTCAATTTATTCCCAAGACATCCAAACATTAACTTGTGTCTTTCCTCATAACTAATGTGGCATATTACATGTAATGTCATCTCGTCCGAAGGTGTTGGAAATGAAGAATATTTCACTCATCTTCTTGTGACCTCCACTACTTTTTGAACACAAAGGAAGTAATAACCCTATCGCTGTAATACCTACAAACTTGAATCTCTTTACTTGAATCAAATAGAGTATAGAAATGAAAATTTAGTTTGAATATAAAGAGAAATCTTTAATCAGTGTTTATGTATCATTGCCAATAATTACCATACTAACATATCTATAATTTAGTTAGTTATGTTGGAATGTGTCATGTTTCTTGTATAATGGAACTAATACCTTATTTGTTTCTTCTTATGTAGGGGTAGACCTCATAGTTTTGATAAAGAAACTTTTGGAGATAGGAAACTCATGTAACAGAGTAAGAAAGACTAGAAGGAATATTCCCATTGAAAAGGAAAATGAGGTAAAGGAAAAGGCCAGGTTGGAAATGGACAGAGTGAGACATGGTCCAGACATTTCCACTGATATTGTGACTGATCCTAACATAGTTGATGACATAACAACTTCTAGTTCAGAACCATGGGTGAAGCGGTTGTGTCCAACGGACCTAAATAAAATTCCAACATCAACACAGTCTCCAACCCACAATCCATCAACGAGCCATGCTGAATCTCTTGAAGACATAGGTGTATTGAGATACATTTAGTATCAAGTATTGGACGTAGGAGCAATGATTAATTTGAAATCTCTCCAATAAGACCACAACCATGTCGAGCACACTCCCAATATGAACCAACATGTGAATGAAGCACCACAAAAAAGAAGCTCTAGGAGTCGTAGCTCATGTACACCTTTCCTACCTCGACCGTCTAGTGCAAGAAAAAGGACTCCTAGATGTATCCATGTGGATGAAAGTTGTATGTTAGGCCTTGAAGGTAATTTTCCCAAACGCACTATCGAATGGCAATGTAGCAAATTAATGAAGGAATATTTTGAATCCAAAGGCGATGCAGGTAAATGTCAATTACTAATATGCTTGTTAAAGTCAAATTGTTTAGTTGTTGTTAGGATCATTCTGGGCATAAAGATGGTTAGAAGTTCATAGGATAACAATCATATTGTTAGAAATATCCAATCTTCTCTTAATGCGATTGTAAATATGTCTAGTACTAAAGATCTTTGTGCGGCTCATTGTGTCTTATCAGAATCAGTTGTAAGAAAGTCCACATGCAATGTTGTCTCCTTTCACACACTTCTCACATACTTAAATTAAATTGAAAAAATGTTAATAAGTACTTTGTTAGAAGAGAAAATCTTCAGATTCCAGGTGGAAACTATTGTTGGGTTTGTCAGTAGGTTTCCTCATCGAGATATGAAGCTGATTAATGCTGTTAAGGATGTAGTACAAAATTTATAGAATGATCATACCAGAACTTCATCTAACCAAAGAGATGTGCAAAAGCTGAGAAAAGGTTCTACTGAACATGAGCCCTATGTCAAACACTTCCTTGGCTCGACACAGACAGAATTTTATCAGAGATTTAGGAATGAGCACACACAATTGAACCTGGGCCAAAGGTCCTTTGAGAAATGTAAACTATGGTACGTTTGTATATGCATTGATTGGAACACAGGTTGTTGTAGATACCATGTATAATATGAATATTTTTATGACAAGTATAGACATATATTTTGTGATTTGCGTACTAACACTAATTAGGGCTGAAATGAATCCATAATACAACCAAATGCATCGAGATATTTTATCGGTAGCGTCATATGTCCAAGGCATGAAGGACAAAAATACTTTGGAAAATCATGTCTATATGGGAATTGTTCCAGGTGCAGTGGGTTTTCTCTCTTCAACCGTTGCATTCATGGAAGTGATGAGCGTCAATTTGGCAGTATGATCGTGGAGATTTAGAGCTTCAAGTGCGTAACCTATCAATCAGATAGTGTGAAGGAAATTAAAAATATTGCATTGTTGAAGTCACATGTGCAAATGATTATTGCATGTTTTTCCTCTTACATGTTCAGTTTCTACATATACATTCAAAGGTCATATTCTAACACAACACTTGTTTTCATGGAAACAGGTACGAGTATGTGATTTTTTTACATATTTCTATAAGAAAACTGAGCAGTATGTTCAGCATGTGCATGTAGCACAATGGCAAGATGAGCAATACAGAAAATGCAGGGACAAATTTCCCATTGGGACCATATTGTCAATTGTGTATTTTGCATAAAACTACGCCCTTCAACCAAAAAATGAAATTCAGAATCAATACTACCATTTCGACCAAGTCAGCATCATGGTACATATTATGTATATGTGTGGGCCCTGAGAGCAGCATTAACAACATGATAATACAAAAGGAGACAAAATTTATGCCATGATATGCATTATGTGCAACACTGTTCTCGAATTTTCTATGATCAACTAAAGGAGGGAGATATACAGATGGATCAACATTGGATATGGCCAGATGATTTTGCAGGCCAGTCCAAAAATGCCTGAGTCTTCCAATGGATGAGTATGTTGCATAAGACTTACAATGTGCCGCATATATGGAACTAATTTGAGACCGGGCATGAAAAATGTGAGAATGACGGGGTCGGTGCATGCATAAAGACCGCACTACGAAGGGAGGAGATGAGATTTACCAGAAACTCCCATATCAAAGATGTAGAATCCATAGTTCAATGGTGCTCTACAACAATGTCAGACCAAACTAAAGTACAACATACATCAATAGGGGTAGGAAGGGAAATCAAGAATTTTTGGCAAGTGGTTTACATAGATCAATCCCATTCCTATATTTGTGGCACAATACAAGGAACACATGGATTTCATTCGGTTCGAAGCTCAAAGAACCCCCTATTTGAAATATGGATGTGGAAACTTGCTTGCTTTTGCAGCCCTTGTAGTAGTGGTCAATGGGATGAATGCGAATGCATGGATTGGGTTGATGATTGGGATCGTATGTCACTTGTAGTGGACCCATGTGTAGTCATTGAAACAACCCACTTAAAGGAGGGTCAGTCATCAATTTTGACAGACTATGACCATATCTCAAATCTTGTATAGCCAAAACACATATATGCAATTGTTGCTCTGAAAGACAATGAATGGGGCATGGATTATTGGTTGGAACAATGAATTCGAAGTAGAAAATATTGAATGGATTATTGATTAATGATGAAGGAAGTGAATTTCCTATTGGCTCAATGGTGGTTGAGGGTGAATATCTTACACTAGATGGGAAATAAAGAAGAACTAGTGGGAATGTATTTGTGGATTACAGACCAGGTTTTGTGGTCTATCACTTCACAAACTTGATTGTTGGAATGAAAATCCATCTAAAGACAATTTCAAACAAGAACTCAACCAAGTTACGTTAATTATTTCCTCATTTAGAGCATGAGAGATTGATGGAGATAATTAGCAACAAAGAGGATCCATGTGGCTATATTGAATGAGATTGGATAATTTCACTTACACTTCTATGAGATGACTATTTAGATATTTTAACCACACTTCCTTCAACTTTAACAATGTAGTTCACATGCACAATGAGGCATGGGAAGGGTCGATACATCATTGCCAGGGTTGCATGGACCCCATTGGGGAAAAACCCTAATTTGCATAATTTGTCCTGGAGGCATGCCCAGGATGTGCAGAGTTAGGGGGAGGCCACCCTAGCCATAATTACATGCCACAATCCCAATGGAATTGACAGTTCGTGGATCAGATCCCTAGTCAAAGTTCTATGGTGAGTTGTGCAGTAGGGCTGCAAAAGCTGTTTAGGGACGCCTGAGCCAATTCAAGGTCGGGGTCCAAAAACCAAACCGGGAAGTGATTTCTAATTTTGTCAGCTCCTACAGCTATTTTTAGGCATGTCCTCTATGGGAAATCCACCCCTGGCTATTTGGCACAGGTTTTTTTAGGGTCCGTGCATCGTTTCCAGGGTTACATGGACCCCATTTTCATGTGAATTTCAACTCGGCATAACTCGGAAACCGGAGGTCAGATCGATGAACTGTTGACTCTATTTCTCCTAGCATTCCATTACCTTTAGGGGGAACCTCTCCACCATGTTTTCATGGCTCAGTGACTTCATTGTGCATTAGTTTCGTAAACTAGGGTTTTTCTCAGTTTCCTTCAATGTAACTCTCGCATTGGTGGGTCAATTATGCAAAACCCTCCACCTTTCCAATATTGGTAGTGTTCCCATATCAACATTTCCCATACACACTTGTGGAGCCAACGACATAAAATTTTGCTGCTCCGTTTGTTTTTTCTCTCTTGGACTGAGAGTCACAAAGTGTCCCTGAACGACATTTTCATGTGACTTTCAACTCGACATAACTCGGAAACCAGAGGTCGGATCGATGAACCATCAACTTCCTTGGTATCCTGGCATGCCATTACCTCTAAGGGGGTCTCTCCACCATTTTTTCATGCCCCAGTGGCTTCATTGTGCATCGGTTTCGTAAACTAGGGTTTTGCTCAATTTCCTTCAATGCAACTCTCGCATTGGTGGGTCAACTCTGCAAAACCATCCACCGTTCCATTCTTGGTAGTGTTCCCATATCATAATTTCCCATACACACTTTTGAGAGCCAACGACATGGAATCTTGCTGCTCCATTTGTTTTTTCGCTCCTGGACCTAGAGTCACCAAGTGTCCCTGAATGAAATTTTCATGCAACTTTCCACTCGACATAACTCACCAATCGGAGGTTGGATTGATGAACCGTCGACTCCATTGGTATTTTGGCGTGCCATTACCTATAAACCAATAGACCATATATGTAGAAGCTATGTACCTACACTACAATAAAGAAACTAGAGTTTCATGAATTACAAGTAGAAACACATAATTGTATGAATTAGAAGTAAAAGCTCATACATGTATTACAAGTATATAGCCAATTAGGGTTTCATGGATTGAAAGAATTTCCCATACATAGAGATGATGTATTATTTTAGTCTCTCTTATGTAGAACCACTTATACCATATACCTAATCTACAAGAGAAAATAACAAAAAAACTAGGGTTTCACGAACTACAAACCATAAACCTAAAAAGTAGAGTTTATAAATTTACACATATAACTACAAACTATGGTTTTATGAAGTAGAAATTAACATACATAGAGATCATATGATATGTTAGTCTCACTTATGTAGAAATACTTAAAACATATACCTAAGCTACATGCACAAATTGAAAAAAAAACTAGGGTTTCATGAACCACAAACCACAAACCTAAAAAATAAGAATTACAAATTTACACATACATCTACAAACTAGGACCATATACGTATGTAAATAAACTTAGACCATCTACCTAATATATAAGACAAATGTCAAGAAATATAGGGTTTCTTGAAGTACAAACCACAATCTTAAAAGGTGCTTAAAATCTAGGGTTCACAAATTTAGACATAGAACTACAAACTAGGGTTTATGAACTCATTAGGTTTATTACATTATATTTGTTAGTCTCTCAACTAGAATCTAATAGACCATATACCTAGAAGCTGTGTACCTACACTACAACATATATAGGGTTTAATGAACTACAAACCACAAACCTAAAAACTATGGTTAACACATTTTAGACATAGAACTAAACACCAAGGTTTGTGAACTCAATAGGTTTAGATAATTAGATTTGTTAGTGTCACTCAACTAGAAACCAGTATACCATATACCTACAAGATATTTACCTCCACTATAACAAAGAAACTAAGGCTTTATGATTGCAAGTATAAACAAATAATTGTATGAAATAGAAGTAGAGACACATACATGGATTACAAGTATCAAGCCAACCAGGGTTTCATGAATTGCCAAATAAAATTTTGAAAATTGTCAAATATATTCCCACGTTGATGTGAGTGTATTTCTCAATATTAAATACATATGTATATTTTTTATATGCACATTTGGTAGTAAAATTATGTTCCATGAGTGATTGACACAAAGCTATAAAAACTTTAATTGTAAATCAATGTAAAATCAATCTACTAGATTTGGACAACATTCAGTGGAATTTGAATAGTGTTGCAAAGTGTTTGACATGAGTCCTGAACCAGAGTCCATATGTAGTACGTGTACTCTACCCTTGAGTACGGGTACCTTGGAAACCTAGCCATTTACCTAATCTACAAGAACAAACAACGAAAAATATAGTGTTTCATGAACTGCAAACCATAAACCTAAAAAATAGTGTTTACACATTTACATTGTACAACTACAAACTAGAGTTTTATGAAGTTGATAGTTTTAGATAATTAGATTTGTTGGTCTCACTTAACAAGAAACCAATAGACCATATACCTAGAATATATGTAGCTAGAATAGACCATATACCTAGAATATATGCTTGCAATCCAATAACCATAATGAATATTTCTTGTGAAAGAGGGGGGTCAAACCCTATAGGATGATTCAATATTTGATTTAATGGTTGGGTGGGTGATTGCGAATAACATTGGATGTAATTTTCATTTCAATTATGCATGTGGTTGAAGCATGTTAGTGGTGTTTATGGGATGTTATCTTCATATCATACAAAGTCAACCTATTTTGAAACCGACATGCATTGACATAGACCCCAATCAATCCACTTTTCTTGAAGATAGGATTGTCAAACTAAGAATGATTTCCAGCCAAGTGAAAATGGTTTCCTCATTAGGGTTAAATTTTCCCCATTAATTAAAATCAATCCTAGGCATGCTCATATACAAACAAAAAATTACTTTATAAGAGGCCACAAAAGATGGTTAGGTAGTGTTGTTGTTAGGGTTTCCCTCCTAGGTTTAGGGTTTCCTCATTGATTATAAACCCTAGGTTATGCATGCTAGCCCTTAAACTTCAATTAGACTATGCCAAAACAACAAGTACAAGAGATCATTAAAATTGCAAGTGCTGAACAATAGAATAACAAATATGTATGTATTCAATGAAAGTAAGCAATGCCAAATTCATCTTCAAAAGATAGAAACTGTCAAATTTATCAAAATCAATGTTTTCCAAGTAGATGTAACAAATGCAAGCCAACAACAGTCATGTTCAATATAATTCTCAGCTCATCAATACTATGAAATTTCTAGTCAATCAAATGGTAAGAGAATATCATTCCAATATCAATTTCTAGCTTGCAAACTAAGACAATAATTACTATGTAAATACCAAAGGAAAACAAGTGCTTTCTATTCCAATTTGGACAATGAATAAGACTATCAAACCAATGATAAATTTAGGCCAAGTATGACTGTACCAAAATGTTACTTCCAGTCAAGGTAAAGATGCAATAGCTATGTCAATTTAAAGTTTGCAATTAGGAAGACAATTGTTAGTTAAATGCAAGCAGACTACAATTATTGTCAATTCCAACTTGGTCAATGAATGGGACTATCAAACTAAATGTATTTTCCAGCTAAGAAAATTTTTACTATGACTGTCCCAAATAGTGATTTCCATCCAATCCATGAGTGCCAACAAGTACCTATATGATGGTCCTCAACAAATATGGTATCTTGTACATGTTTTTTAGAGGTGTTTTTTGTATTTTAGTAGTGCAAATGTACTTGTAGATCACTGTCAAAACTTCTTATGTATGGATGGAGATGTCATTGATATACACAATCCTCGAGGACTATGTACAGAGTCCTCTAGGATTGTGTATCTATAAAAAAGGAAGGTAACGTTGAGGAGGGGGAGGGTATCTCAAAGTATGTTGGTTCAATAGGAGTTAGGGTTAAACAAAGGGCTAGATGACATTCTTCATGAAATTCACCTTGAGGAGCAAAGAAAGTATTTAACTTTGTATCTTTTGTGAGAGAAGAAGGCTAGGGATTGTGGCATTTGAGAAACCCTAAGGTTACTTGGTGTGCTTGTTTTGGAGGAGATAGAGAAGGAAAAAATATTACACACTCGTGGAATGAGTGACCAAGTTTAGTTAGAATTGATTCTTATCTAGGATTTGTTGGTAGCTAGGGTTTCAGAGAGCTTGACTTGTATATTCCTAGGAGGGAAGCTAAGGCTAGAGAAGGGGTTTTGAAAGGGGGCCAAGGTCTAATTCTATAGACTAAGGATAAGAGTATGAGATTCCAAGCTTAGGGTTAGGAAATGAGATAGGAGAGGTGGAAAGGTATGCTAGTAGGTTAGGAGATGGAGAATGAAGGAAGGGTTTGGAAGGGTAGAAAGCTAGGGTTTTAGGTTAGGTGTCTAGTTAGGTCTAGGTCCTTACGGTTTAGGTCTGCAATAACAAGGCCGAATCTAGGTATGACAAGTCGAGACAATAAATGGAAGGGACATGTGGTGAAGGGAGGCTTGGCAAACTAGAAAAAGATCCCAATAAAATTATTTGGTAGCAAGAGGAATACTTCATAGGAAAATTTGTTAGATTGAAAAATTATTTGCACTATGATTTACAAGATCAGGTATTTGGTATTTAAAATTATCATTGTTATTGCACATGTTTATGCAATTGTGTATTATTTTGTTAACTAACCTACAATGTTAAAATTTGTATGCATTTTATTGTGAACATACATACTTTATTGCTTCATCAAGAATAAGTATTGCAAGAACATCAACTGCAATATACTATTGCATTAAACATAATGTATGCAAATATGTAATCAAAGGAAAAATAATATAAAGAAGTGCAAAATGATATATTCAGATACACACATTTCCAATCATATATAGTAGTAGTGAAAAATGGAACATTGTTCCCAATGTATATGCAATGGCAGCTCCTACCAAAATGCTCCATCATGGATAGTGTAAATAGGAGGGTCTCTCAATCCTCCTTCCCACCATCGGAGCTCCCAAGTGCACCTCCAAAATTGAGCTTCCTCTTCTTCAAGCTAGAGGAAGCTCGGTCCTTCTTGCCGCTTCGACCACCTCCCCTTGGGCTCTAAAACGACAACAATCAAATGTCAACTCCTACAAGGAATTATAAAAGTATAAAACACAATTTAGAAATCAAAATTAAGTTTTCAAGTCTTAAATAGATCATCTCAGACGAGACCGTAAGTGGTGAGCGAGCTACCCTCCTCCGTGATCCAAGTCTCTCGGCAATGCCACCCTGCAACATTTAAACAGTAAGATAACTCATATAATTTACTTCCTATATTAATTTTCATTAATATTGCAAGATGTTTTCATAAACTAATCAATCTCATCGTGAACACAACGGGTTGGTCCTCGGGGGTGGTAGGTGGAGCAGTCAGCTGGTCCTTGGGGGTGGCTGGTGGAGCACTGGCTTGGAGAAACCTGCTATGATGCTAGGGTGGATGGCATAGTGGAGGATGTAGCCACATCGAATTTGGATACAAAACTAGGGGGAATAGTGAGAGAGGGTTTGGACTGGAGTGAGCGAAGTGGTGATGTACGACGATAAACCCCAACTATCTATAGAATGGAATGGGACACCCTGGAAGGGGAAATGAGGGTGGTGGGGGAATATGGGGGAGGGGGCTGAGTTCTGGGATAGGGTGGAGAGATGGATGAATGTGGATGGATGGTGTATCGTGGTCAGAGGCCAGAGGGTGGAAACATGGGAAATTGCAAGGGACAGGGTGGATGGGTGGGGCGAGGGGGGAGTGAGTGAAGTCTGTAACGAAGAAGGGGAAGCTGGATGGAAGTGTGGTGGTGGATGGGAGGCAAGGGATGGATGGAACAGGGTGGGGAGGGATGCAAGGAAAGGGACATGTATGCCAGGGGCTACACCTGACATATATGGTGAGAAAAAGGAATTCGGTGGAGAGATAGTGACACCAACGTTCCTATGTGCTCAGAACAGCATACATATTCATGGCCTCATATATTAGTACATAAAAAATATAACTATACAAAGCTAAGGCATCGGAACTGAAATTAAATTTATACTTTATTACACGATACCTGCACACGAGGGGATCTGCTGATCCCTAGCGGGGATGGCTAGTCACTCACTCCTGCGGACACCTGTGCAAACACAAAAATATTTAGATTCAATTACTAAATATTAACTACATTGGAAGACAAGATTAAATACTAACATTGCATTTAATTATTGAAAGAAAACTACCTGTGTGTATAGTGTCGTGATGTCCTCTGAAGTTGCCATGGCTCCATCTAGGTTGAAGGAACCAACGTCCTCCCACCCAGGTGTTGGAGGCTCAGCATTGAATATTGTACATTAAAGGAAATCAAGTCATCAACATCTGATTCTAAGTTAAATTTATTAAAAATTACGAGATTGCATAACATATAATCAATACTTGAACATTAAATGAAACAATAACTAAACTGTTGTAGGTAGCTCTTTGTGGCATGCTCCTACATGGGAACATGGCATGGATTCCCATAGTGAGAACAACGATGTGGCACTGGTCCTATCTAGATGGATGGATCATCCTAGCTACCACATGTAGTTTCTCTCCCTCTCCCACTACCAGTAGACTATGCAAAAGTGTGTCTCTCAAGGTGGTCTTGGTCATTCTGTGAGGACATAGCCACAAATGTGGTATGCCTAAGAAGGTGTCGTGTGGCTCATATAATAGACTCATGGATCTCATTTATCCCACCACCTAACCCAGGGGATTGAGAAAGTGGGTTTGGCTCTTGCCTAGGTGCAGGACGTCCGCTGAGTGGGTTCCAATGGGCATGAGGTCGATCTTGGGCTGAGCCAAAACTGACGCCCTGGAACTCGGTGATGTTGAAGTAGTTCACATGGAACCCTAACACAAACTCAGCCCACAGTTTCCTGAAAAAATACTATGGGACCTCAACATTGTTTCATGGAGGCTTGAAACAAACCATGAACCATCTCTTCCTTTGGCTTTCTCTCCATGGCTGGTAATTACACCAATCGATGCAAACTTGCCTCTTCCTCACATCTAGAGGCTATCATGTTCTCAGATCTGTAAATTTTCTCCACAGTTGGGATTTTGTGATATTCGGGTTTTTTATATCTTCTTTGGACATACCAGTGGCATACTGTTCTCTCACTTGAGCCCTATATTGGCTCAAATTGGTTATATCACTATGGGAAATGTTGATGGACTCAATTATGTTTTGTAGTGATGTGGTGAGGGAAACCCAAGAGGGTTCCTTGGTCTTCTTTAGTTCATCACTAAATATCCTTAACTGGTTTAAATCCCCTGTAATTCATCTTCAAGGCTTTCTGGTGGTTCACCAAATCCGTCTTTAGGGTTTTCTTTGTTTAATTCAGGTTTTATTGGGTCCTCTGATTGGTTTGTTTCACTGGTTTGTTGGGATGGTTCATCGATATTTTTCATTATGGTAAAGGTAATGTATCTGCAATATCAAATTTGTTCCATTTCAATTCATTTGCAAATTTGTTTAATTTTATATTTTATTTGAAAAACAATGAAAAGCATTAAAAAAACAAAACAACAACAACAAAATGAAAATACTAATACACCTACCTTATTCCAACAATTGTGGGTGTAATTTTGGCCTCCATGGGTGTCATTTTTGGCTAGCGTGCACTCTCGCAGGTTGTGAGTGGAATAAACTATCCATTGTTTGTTTTTTTGTTTTAAACAGAGGGATGTGTGCACGTGTTTAACACTTACGCACTAATACATGCATGCATGTCCAAACACGCGTGCACGTGCTTAGGGAAATGTACATGCTCCTATTTTCCACATCGGCACGTCAATGTGGAGGTTCGTCACTGCTGAAGCAGGAACACGTGTGCACGTCCAAGTGTGTGTGTGCATTCCTATTTTTTTTTTCTTGCGCACTCCCATTGCATCATAATTGGGTAGCAGCTTCTTGTGGGAACCCTTACACTAATAGTTGTATCATTAATGGAATTAAGTTCATAGGTGTATCTAATAATTAAATAATGGTATCTAATAATCGAGCCCATAGAATCTAGACAGTACACTTGTCTCATTCTCGTCCACAGATGAAAAAGCATAGATAACAGTCCACCCCAAAATTCTAAGGTATGTCCCTGTAACTAACAATTCATGGTATATAACTAAAAAAAAATATTAAAAAAAAGAATATACGATAATTGATAAATAGATAATAGTAATTTATAAATGAATACATAAATAACAAATAGTTTCATGGTACTTATCACTAATCACAAATTAAGTGCTTGTATGGTTCTGTCAAATCTAAGAAAATTGAAAACTAAGGTGTACTGGGAATAAATTACCTCAGCTTTAATAATCAATTTAACATTTAAGAAGCCCATGGGGGGCAGAGAAAGTGGTAAAGTGGAATTGTTGAAATTGGTTGTAAATGGAAGGTCTCGTGTTCAAATCCCCCCCAAATTTACCCATGCGCTATGGTTCGGGCCCTGTGGATGCACCTAGGGATATAGTGGTAGCGGGATTGGATCCTTGGACCCCGTGTAATGCGAGTACCAACCTGTCCCCAGTTTTTGATTCCCCTAGTTACAAAAAAAAAAAAAATTAACATTTAAGATTGATGGTGTATATTGCTGCATATTGGAAGAAATCCAAGACAAAACGTCATGTAAATGAACGTCGATAAGTAACTAAAAATTTCAGAATATGGTGATAGGAAATAACTTGAATTTTAAGAATATTGTGATGTGATGATATGAGAGATCGTGGACTACCTAAGACTGTTATTCCATAGTCTGTAGACTACCTAAGACCGTTAGTCTATATTTCCATTTTTCATAAATTAGTCGATGATTATGGTTCCAAATCCAACGATGTCTCTTATCTTTTCTCAACAATAAATGATGGAAGCTACTCAAAAATTTAATGTGAAGATTGGGAAAGTTGGATGTGGATCAATTTTATTTTCTAAGTTGGGGGGAGGAGATTGTGTATCAGTAAAAGTGCTAGCATTGTTCTCCAAAGGAGTTCAGTCATTCTTCAATGAGACAATTCTGAGATTGTAAATGAATGTAATATAATTCAATTTTTTTTATCTGTCTGTACTGGAATTTGAAACTCAAAAGAAAAAATTGTATGTTGTGTAATAAAATTAATCTAAGTGGTTCTACATGGTAAATAGGTAAATATTCTTTCTAGAGTCCATCATAAACACTTGGTATCTCTACGAAGCTACTATAATAAGAGCATGGAGCTTATGCTAATTTACGAACACATGTCTAGAGGTTCCCTAAGTGAATGCCTTTATCGTAAATATATTGCTTGGTTTGATTGAGTTGTTCAATATTAATATCAATACTGAATATCCTATTAAATATGCTTGACTCGGAGTATTTTAATATCAAAACACAGAAGCTACCACAAATACTTAATGTAAGTTTATAGAAGATGATATCTTTAAACCAATGTATGTGAGGTTTTCCTACAAGAAATTGCCCAAACATTTGCACTAAATTGGAATGAGGACTTCTTGATCTAGGGGTAGAGGCTTCGAATAATCCTTTACTGCTGACAGATTACTCAAGGATATGATGAGGGTCGGGTTTGTGTTGAAGAGAGCACTGATGTTTTTGAGGGACATGTAAAGGGGATGAGCGTGATACATGGTATATGTCTGACATTATTTAGTAGCATCATTTCATAGGTACCTCGAATAGAAAACATGATAATTGTTGCAGTCTTCGTTGAAATCATCCTAATACGATTGTTGGGCCACTGCAAATAACCCATTATTGAACACACATATACTTCCTAGGAATTGAATTAACCAAACATCGATGATAATATAAACATAAACAGGTCTACTTTCCCTGTAGATTATTTCGAGAAGGCAGATATTAGAGGGAGTAATTTATGGGCTCTGGGTATGAGGGCATATTACCTAAACATGCAATACTAACTGTATATTAGCTAGATTCCCTACTACGAGATGCAGGTGTTTATTAGGAGTTTGGAGTTTATTAGGAGTTCTAACAATTTTATTAGGATTTTGACTCTTACATGACTGCACATTAGCTAGACTGCTAGATGCTAATTGCATTTGGACTAAGCCTTAATTGATTAGAGTTGAATTTAAGCTAATAGTTCTAGAATCATTGGAGTTAATCTAATAGTTATATCTAATAATAGATGGAGTTAAGTTTGTAGTTATATCTAATAATTGAAATAGTTGAAGATTACTTTTAATTTTTAAAACTATCACTAACTATACTTATCACATGTTAATTAAGCTATTTTTTTTTAAATTATTAATTATTAATTTTGGATGATGCCCATAGAATCAATCTCGACATTACACTTGTCTCATTCCCATTTAATCTTGGACAACACCCATAGAATCAATATGGACAATACACTTGTATCATTGTCATCCTAGGTGAAAAAGCATAGATAGTAGTCCAACCCAAAATTCTAAGATATATAGGCCTATCCACATAATTAATAATAATTTGAGTTGACTTTGTTATTATTATTTTCCCTAGTTTTCAATAATTTTAATGATGGGTAGAAATTTTACTCTAAATAAATATGTCATTACGCCGATAGAAATATATATCTCATATTTTTGGGATGGACTTGATCTAGCAGATCATCAAGATTCACCAAAAGTTGACAACTGTATAGCTCGGAAGTGTTTGATCGTCAGCTGATCTTTAAACTAGCGGATTTAGCAGTGTGTTAGTTATTAGTTATTTGTTGTGATAGAACCAACGTCTACGGGTGTGTTGATCCTCGATGATTACAATGTGAAAGGATGGAGTCATTCCTGCGTGGTGGAGGTCGATACATATCTTTTTTTCCAAAGAAAAAATTCGTAAATATTTTATTCACATTCAGCAGATGGCCCAAAAGGTCCATTATACAAAAAATCAACTATGAAGTTGTCATTACATACCGATATTTTCCTCAAGAAAAGCACAGAATACCATTATCATATCCAAAATCTGATCCAACAGTAAAGTTGTCATTACATACAAGAAAATACCTCATAAAGAGCATGATGTTTACCATTACTTTTCTACAAAAATCATCAAGTCTGGTCATAGCAGACGTTTTTTCATCATTCCTGATAAATCAGGTCAGATCAACTGTAAATCAAAGGTGATCACAAGCAAAAAATAGCCCAGAGTATAACTAGCTGGCTGAAGTAGTCTCAACAAGAAAGAACTGTAATCAATGCTGGAAAAAAACACAGCAGCTAATAAAAAGGCCATCCGTGCCATCCAATGAAAAAATATCATATCCATTTCAGCGTCACATAAGAGGCCAATCAGCTCACATGTCATACTCTCAGTATTTTTGCTTGAAAATCACCAGTGGCAAGATGAAGCATATAAAAATCAGCCAGAGCATCATATCCAGGATGGAGCCAAATAAAAATAAACTGATCACTTCATTAACAGAAGTGCCCAAGCATAGAAATCGCCATAGAAACCAGCAAGGTATTCACAAGAAACTATCTGAAAAAAACTAAATGCATGAAGCCATCATAAAAAACAGTTGTAGATCAACAGCTCATAAAACCATTTTAGAAAACCTAAAAGGTTTCCACCATTGATGCGCCTTTCTGTTCACAGATACTCCAAGATCCTTCAAGAATACTGCCACCTGCTTTAGCCAAAGTATCTGCTTTGTAGTTTCGTTCCCTATAAATGTGTTTGAAAGACACATAAGTAAGACTATCAGCTAAACAATGAACATCTTGAAGAATCATGGCTAATTCAGTATTTAGTAATCGATATCTACCAGATGCCTAGTTTATGACTAACTAGGAATCCCCAAATACTTGAATTTTATCCAAATTATGCTGCCTAGTCAGCCTAAGAAGAAGCTTAAGTGCACATAATTCTGCATAATTATTAGTGCCCAAACCTAATCCTGATTTGAAAGTAACATAATGGATATCAGATATGAACAGAATACCACCAGCCCCACAAATCATTGGGTCCCCAGCTGCAGATCCATCAAAGTAACCCCATGCATAAGTTTTATCAATATCTTCCACAAAAATTGATCTGATAGAGACCACAGGTAAAGACTTTGGTAAATTATTTATCATACCCAAACTATAGCTTGATACCTGTGTAGGGTTTATGTCAAGATCCTCAAAACAAGACCTATTTCTTACTCTCCAAATAAACCAGAGTACAATGATAGGTAAATATTTGATAAGAACCACATCTGAAATAAAGCATGAGTTTTTAAAACAAGCAGATAAGGAATCTCCATACCATAAATTATTAAGTTTCAAATGATCCTCAATAATTGACCAAAATGATTGAGTAAAAGGGCACTCCACAGCAATATGAAAATTGGATTCACAGCTCTGTTTGCATAAAAAACACCTTCCAGGACCTTCTCTACCCCTAGTACAAAGAAATCCCAGGTCAATGCTTTACCAGAGAGAAGAAACCAACTAATTTTTTTTGTTTTTAGTGGACACTTCATCTTCCAGATGAACTTCCACCACCAGATCGAATCCACTTCTCTATTCATAAGCTCAGCATAACCCTATTTAGGAGAATACTTGCCGGTTTTAGATAAGTTCCAGATAAGGAAATCGGCTGCAGCAGAGAGTCTAACAAGGCTTGACTTGAGAATGGCTATGTATCCATTCCAAGCAACAATCTCATGAGGGTCAGTAAATCCAATAGTGTCTGCCGATAACCAATTTTGAGACATCAAACCAGACATGCAAGGAATTCCAATATCAGAAATGAATTGAAAACCAGCTAAGTGTAATCTATCTATCATAGGAACTGGAAGATCATGTCTCCATTTACATCTAGACCATGGATCTAAACCAATACGAACGTCCTTACCAGCTCCAATCTTCCAGACCAGAGAATTACCAATGAGATCAAAAGCCCAAAGAACAGCTTTCCAGCAGATAGAGATGTTCTTTTTCTTTTTAGCATTAGATCTAATCCAATCCAGAATATTCATTGGATAAATATATTTTTGTGTTGCAATCTTAACCCATAAACCCGAGCCATGAATGATATTCTAGACATTTTTTGCTGCAAGTGCCTTAGCAAATAAAACCGGAACTTTAAGTCCCCAACCACCCAAAGATTTAGGCAAAGCAAGTAACTTCCATGAAATCCAAGGTAAACCAAAAGAGTTTTGTTTACCAGCCCAAAGAAAATTAAAACAAAGCTTTCTGATTTTGTTTATGACTCCCATAGGTACCCAGAAATGCATCCAATAAACTGGTATAGCCTCTAAAACTGCTTTTATCAAAATCAGCTTTCCTCCTTTGGACAACCAACAGAAGCTCCAATTCTGAATCCTTTGTTCAACTTTAATAATCAGCCAATCCCAATCCTTAATAAGATATCTACAAGGTTGAAGATGAAACCCAAGGTACTTCATGCCCTTTACAATTCTGTCAACAGAAAAACTGAAGATATTCTATAATGTAATAACTTCAGAATCTTCCATACAGGAAAAATATAAAGATGATTTATTATCATTTATTTGCATCCCAGATGCCTTACAAAAATGCAGTAATATCTCATAAAGAGTGGAAAGAGATTGTTCAGAACCATCATTAACCATGACAATGTCATCCGCAAAAAGTACATGAGTTAAAACTGTATCATTACCAAACGGTAAACCATGATAAGTCTCACTGAGTTTAGCATGAAGAATAGCCCTCCCAATACCTTCAACAACAATAAGAAACAAAAGTGGTGCCAAAGGACACCCCTGTCTGAGTCCCCTACCAGATTTAAAGAAATTGGTAGCAACACCGTTGATGAGCAAAGAGAAAGAAACAGAAGATAGACTGCTCATAACCCATGCTATAAAGTTTCCTGTGAATCCCAATTTTGCTAGAATAACCCGAAGATAGGTCTAGCTGACTCGATCATAAGCTTTAGAAAGATCGATCTTAATCATGACAGCTTTTACGGATTTAACATGCATGGTATGCATACCTTCCTGAATGACACCTACAGCATCATGAATCTGCCTGCCCGACAAAAACCCAAAATGTTCCCCAGATATACATCTACCCAAGACCTTTCTGATTCTGATCGAAATAATCTTACCAATAATTTTGTATACAAAATTACACAAAGATATAGGTCTAAAGTCCTCAAATGATAAGGGACAATCAGTCTTAGGAATAAGGGTAAGAAAGGTAGAATTAAAAATACCTGGGATTTTGCCACTTTTCCTGGACAATTCGATGACTCTTAAAAGATCCTCGCCCAAAACATCAAACAGGCATCTATACACCTCAACTGGAATACCATCTGGTCCAGGACTCTTGTCATTTTTGCTGATGGATAATATATGCTTGATATATTTAATAGTAATAGCCTGCATAAGCTCAGCATTTTCATCCTCTGATACAGAAGATGGAAAATGACCAGCACTATGAACAATATCTAGAAGATGGAGGTCATCTTCTTCTTTGAATAGGCTTTAAAAATGCTGAATCCTAGCCTCAGCTATAGCCTCAGATCCTTCCACAAGATTTCCAGAATCATCAAAAAGTTTCCAAATAGAATTGCGACATTTCCTATGAGCAGCAAATTTGTGAAAGAAGGGAGTATTTTCATCACCACATCTCAACCATAATGCCCTACTTTTCTGGCGAGCCTCTTTTTCCCAAAAAAGAAGAATAGAATTCTTACGATATTCAATATCAATTAGCAAATATTTATTAGACACTGATGTAAAGCCAAAATTCCTATCATAAAATCTTTTCAACTCATATTCAATATCAACCAAATCTTTAATATTCTGAGCATTTTTTTTCAGTGACCACTTAATAGAGATTGCTTTAATTCTTTTAAGATTCTCACTAAATTGAGCTGCAGGAGATAAGGCAGACTGAGCAACAAAGGGCACCCAAGAGTCTTTTAATGCATCAACCAAGTCAATATGATCCAACCATCCTGCATTAAACTTGAAAGGACTATGGGCCTTAGGAGAAAGAGAAGAAATTTGTAAGAAGACAGGTTGATGATCAGAAACACCTCCACACCCAATCCATTGATTAAGAAGAAAATCACAATCTAGGAAATCAGCCGAAACTAATAGTCGATCCAACCTTTTACTAATACCCTCAGAACCAACTCTGCGGTTACTCCAAGCAGGCATAGACACCAACGGGTTGATGTCAACAATCCCCAAGCTCTCCAACAGATTGTGGAAAAAATTAGTTAAGGGATCTACCTGAGCTTTAACCCCCCAGATCTCAGAGAGACCCAAGGAAAAATTAAGATCGCCCCCAAAAAAATAAAAAAGGAGACAAGAAAACATCCATCTTTATCAAGTTATTCCAGAAAGATTCCCTGTCTAGATAGGGCGCATAAATATTAACAAAAGATATTTCCTTTCGTAAATCATATGAACATAAAACAACACACAACCCTGCTTTCATAGCCCAGGCATTATGAAAAAGATAATTATAGGACTTCCAGCCAAAAATAAGTCCACCCGATCTGCCCTTAGCATCCACTGAAATGAACTGCCAACCATGAATCAAATGTTCCAAATCATGAACCAAAACCTGCCCCTCAATCATAGTTTCTTGTAAAAAAATAACATCATCTAAATTTTGTTTGATAAGTCTTAAAACCGCTAGTTTCTTGGGAGGACTAGCCAAACCCCTAACATTTAAGGAAAGAAGGATCATATGGAAACCTTTTTAAGGGCAGATGCTCTAAGCTCCCCAACACAACTCGACATAGAATGTAAAGCTTTAACATCCCCAATCTGAACCTTATCTACTTTCTGAAATCCTGGTTTATCCTTGACAGGATGAGGAATCTCCTGAACTGATTTCAAGTACGAACGAAGATAGTAACCCTTGCTAACAATAGTAGAGGCCTTACAAGGAGATACAAAACCCAGTTCCTTCAGAGATGAAATTGGAGCAGTAGGAGAAAGGTTCAAAAATGGAAAGTTACCAATATCGTCCATAGAATTGGAAATGCATATCTATCTAGGAACAACAACCAGTTGGATTTTGGTGGAGTTCGTTATAGGTTATGAATGGCGGTGGGCGAGGGCTATTGGAAATATGACCGGTGTTGGTCATTATTTCACATTCAAATGGGTATGGAGCATATGTTGTGTGTACTAGATTCATGACGCATGTTGGTGGTTATATTTCATTGCAATGTGTATGGCGACATCAAAAACATTATTAGGTTTTAGCACTATTTAATGAGATAAATCAGAAGGAGGCGAGGCCAACTAAATACTGAAGGAGACTCAAAGGCGAACATGCAAACATTCTTAGGTAACCAGGGTTTTGTTTAAAATGCAATTTGGCTTTCAATTTCTTGCGATGGTAACTAAGCTTTTTTCATATTGTATTAACTAATCTAGTACTAAATCTAATTTTGATCTCCCACTTTAAGGCGAATTCTTGTATTTCTAAGTTTGTTTTCTCTTTTGCCATTCTTCAGGTAGCTGCAACAATATTCTTTATTGGAAGGCTCAATTACATCAATTTAGAAGCGATTTCGACCTTTGATTCTACTAAATATAGTTTCTAGGGCATCATCTGTATTAACAAGAAGGAAAATTTTGCAAGTAACTATACTCTGCAGTTTCTTAATCCCCATAAGAAAAATATGTAGAATTTGGAATATTAAGATATCGATAACAAGACTTGCAAAGTTCTGTAATTGTTTATAAATAGTGTGTAAGTTCAGGAAGCAAGCACAATTACATTAAAGGACTTGATGGTAGCTAAAGAGACTGCCAGCGTAGTGGTGACATGGTTGGGATGGGTTATGGCTATTATTTATATGGAAGGACGATTTCCAGAAATCATTAAAAATGTAACATCTCAAAAACCGATTTTAAATGCTAGAGAGTCTTATCCTACATGATATATACCTGTTATTTTTAACTCTCATAATATATCAACTATTTATTGAGATCTACATTTTTGACCCAGTAAATTAAAGAAATTAACTCTAACGGGTGCAGCTTCTAGATTTTATTGGTTCTGTCTATGATTCATAATTAGAACTAACTATGTAATCCAAAATGTTTTCACAGGCGAGGCCAGGAACCGTAGAGGTATTTATCTTCAGATGCTGCACAAACTTCACTAAACATTTTATAAAAAATGAATACTCTATTTCCTATAAGATTGAGGGAAATGTATATTCAAAACATTTTTATGTTCTCAGGGTCTAAATCCATTGATGTTCATGTTTCACTTATTGGCAATGCAACCTACATGGGAAGGTAACTCTACTGTGTTTCTTTTGGTGTTAGAATGTAATTGATTCTTTGCTGGAGTATTTCATAACCTCCACAGAAAAGTAACTAGTTACGTCGATAGGCATAATAACAAGATTCATTGTTAATCCACAACAACAAGACAACTGCACATACCAGATTGTTTCTATGGTCATCATTTTTGTTAATCTTAATGAATAGTTTCTAACGATGAATATGTTATAGTTGTTAACAAACTAATGACATTGTATACAACGCATGGAAGCCGTTGAACATCGTGGCCACGGTGCTATCCTGTGGAAAAATCTCCTGCTCCCATCTTGAACGCAGATCTGGATCAGTTAGTTATCCCCGCACTGATTGGGAGATAGTTATCTCCTTATATAGGCAGACTTATATCACACAATAATGAACTTTTTTTCATTCTTTAGAGGTAACCAAGAATGAATATAAGCTCTTTTTGTTTCTATTTTTTTTCCTGTTCTGAACTTTTTTTTCTTTCTGCAATGGCAATATGTGCTGAATATGACATGTTATGAATTTTCTTGGCTTACAGGTAGGATTTGTGAGAGGATGGCAGCGACAGTGGGAGAGGAAAAATATGGAACCCACCTAGTACCAGATGGGAGTGGGACACTACGTAAACTTCAAAAACCTATTCCTAGCAAGGCAAGATGCAACAATGTTACCACTTCTTTTAGTAATAAATCCCTTCTGTTCTTCAAAGATCAACCTTGAAGACCATGGGACTAATCCTGTAAGGGGAATTGTCCTTTTTCCTTGAACAACAGTTACCTGTGTTATGGTGTAACACCTCGGTTTTGACCCCGTTGCATTAGATGTATATGATGTATATATTGTAAATGATCGAGGTGTGGAGCTAAAGGCCAAGGCCCCACCATTGATCGGTTATGCTATGTTTTGGATTTAAATTTGTCACCGATGGTGTATCGAGGCATGCGGCATATATTGTGCTGGTCATTATGTAAATATTCATCTATAATTAATTAAATGAACCCGACCAGCTACGATCGCGGCAACTAAATCAAAAGGGGCATGATTTTACCAAGCATAAGGATGTGGGGGAATTTGTCAAACCTTGGCCAATGAGAGGAATTACCCATGTGTCTTCTTCCCCGGTCTTATTCCAACCACTTTCATTAAGAAAGGCTGCTGGTGGTTGAGGAAGTTAATTTTTTTGGGAGTGGGGGTGGCAGGGCTATCAGTCCATGCCTCCACGCACACTCCACCATGGTTGACTTCAAAATGGAGGAAAAAACTTCATGCACTCTTCACTCACACAGGCGATTTACCACTCCTCCCACGACTGCGCTGAAGGTTCACACACTTCCAATTCGCATCCTTGTCGTTGTTTGTTCATCCATAGACAAAAACAGAGCTGTTTTCCCTCACGCAGGGCCTCCTTTGTCTGTTCATTCCTCAAGGGGTCTATTTTTCTCTCTCTTGCACAGGAATTTCTGGGTTTTTTTTCCACGTCATTCTTTTCCCTGCGAAATCGCGAATGCTATGGCCATCGAAAGTCAGTATTTCTCTCTTCCTTTACGTGGTTGTTATGTGTTTTCTCAGTGATTCTGTTGGCCAGGACGAGCCATGTTCCCCACGTTTATTATGAGCGGTGCTCACTAATAAACTTCAGAGTTGTAGTCTTCCCATGTCGTGAATGTAATTGCTGTTACGTTTGGGAGTTGTTGAAAATTCGCGTGGGAGTCATTTTGGCCACGATAGGGCCAAGAATGACTCAGGAATTCGTTTTCCCTGTTTAAGCTGTGACAGCTAGATTAATTGCCTGAGTGCAATGGTTGGTCTTCGGACTGTGAGAGGAGCAGGGATGTTGGCTTAGATTGCTTGATAAACCTGGTGGCTAGAAACCACACAAACAGAGCTAGAGGGATGGCCTTCTTCTCCATCACCCCTGAATAGCACAAGAAGGGAATGCAGGGCCTGAGGGACTGTGTAGCAGAGAAGGGACTGATTCCTTGTGTTGGATGTGTTTGGGTGTCTTAGAGGTCAGGCTAGTTTTGGTGTAGGTGTTCTTGGCTCTGTAATGAGCTCACAAGCTTAGCAATTTGCCTTCTCCAGCTCCTTAATGGCCTGATAAACCCAACTTTGTTGGGTTGGCTGTGTGTTTGGCTATGTGTAAGCCTGCTAGTTCCCTTATTCCTTGGAAAATCATTCCCAGCGTTGCTGAGAGATTAAGGAGCATGCTGACCTATGGTTGGGTGGAACGTTGTAGCGACGTAGCTGGTTGCGGAGCAAAGTTTCCATAAGATAAGTGATCTGTCCATTTTACTTCTACAACTGTAAATTCTGTTAATGAGAATGATAAACATGTTGAATGAATTCTTGAATGAATGCATGATAATTCTGCTATGCAAGACTCATAATTGTAGTTGTATATGTTGAATAGTTGCATCTGTGCATGTGTCACTGTAATGCATTTTCCTGTGTGCATATTCTAGCTCAATATATAAGTTTCAGCATTCTGTTTATGAAATTTTATTCCTGTACATGCTCATGGGGATTTTAGCCCGGGTGTTTAACTCCACGGATCACATCCTCTTGCCGGTCGGAGGCATGGGGACGTGACAGCATGGTATCAGAGCTCTGGGTTGCAGCAATGGGCCTCTATGGGACAAGAAGATGCAGTGACAGAAGGTAGAATTACCTGCTCTGTTTGGCAGAGCAGTAGCAAGTTTCAAAAATCGCCTAAGTGTTTGAACAGTCGGAAGGATTGGAGGAATTGACTTCCGCTGTAGCGGAAGGTTTAACATTTTCCCATCCGCCATTGTGGACGGTGAAGCGATTCCGCATCTGACGTGAAAGTCAGCCGACGCCTGAAGTTGAAAATTTCTCCAAGTAAGAGCAGACGTCAGAAGGATTTGGACTTTGGTGAGCCGCCATTGCAGAAGCCAAAGTCATTTGGCTTCCGATGTAAGAAGTCAGTCGACGCCCGAAGTTGAAAATTTATCCAAGTAAGAGCAGACGTCGGAAGGATTCGGACTTCAGTGAGCCGCCGTTGCGGAAGCCAAAGTCATTTGGATTCCGATGTAAGAAGATCGCCGACGCCAGAACAGTTTGGAGAAAGCCGCGAAATTTGTCTAACTGTCCGCCGGAAGAAGAAAAGGTCCGAGCGTCCACCGTTGCGGATGTAAAAGCGACTAAGATTCTGACGGGAAAGTGGTTCGACTACCGACAGGTGTTATATTCGGTGGAAAGAAGTGAATTGGACTTCCGTCGTTGCGGAAGAAAAAGCAGGTTCTAGCCCACCATTGCGGAAGCCAAAGACATTTGGCTTCCGATGAAGAAAGACCGCCAACAGCCGACGCGGTCAAAGAAGGAAAAATTTTCAAAATTTGTCTAAGTGATGAAATCGTTGGAAGAAGAAGTGGTTTCCCGTCCGTCGTTGCGGAAGACCAAACCGTCAAGTCTTCCGACGGGGGAAGACTTCCGCCGTTGCAGGAGAGTTCAAGGTTTTTCCGTCCGCCGTTGCAGGAGAGTTCAAGGTTTTTCCGTCCGCCGTTGCGGAAGCCAAAGTCATTTGGCTTCCAATGTAAAAAGGATTCCGATGTTGCGGAAGAGAAAGCAGTTTCCCGTCCGCCAATGCGGAAGCCAAAGCCATTTGGCTTCCGATGTGGAAAGACATCCGACAGCCGATGAGAAGGAAAGGAAAAATTTTGAGTTTTCCATGGGATTTCTCAGCAGATTTCGACTGATTTCAGAGGGATTTTTCAGCTGTTTTTCAGTGAAAATTCAGGGCTAAAAAGGAGAAAAGAGGCAACGATCTTATGTGCCAGATTGAGCGAAAACCGTTAATTTACAAAAAAAAAAAAAAAAATCTGGTTTATAAATCTTGTGTTGGACAAATTTGCTATTTTGTGGTTATTCCAAGAGAAGGTAAATGATTCTAGTTTATATGTTATGCATCTAACATTTGTGTTATTAACACATTTGCAGAATCATAGTCACCTTCCAGGGAAGTATTCCAGGTAGTGCAGTTTGACAAGTAAGTTGCGGTCAGTCATGAGAACCCATGATGGGTATGATGCTCGGGATTCTCATGAGCAAGCAGGAGATGCCATGGGAGAAAACGTCCGTAATAGGAATGATGACATTGAGTCTAATGGAAGGATATTCCAAGAGACACCGTCAGATGTTGCAGCCACTATGAGAAGCTTGATCAAAGCCCAGGAAGAGCAGCATCAGTTGAATGCTGCTATGTTGCAAAGTTTGATAGACTTACATAAAAAGATAGATTCTGAACGAGGTACAACAAGACCAGAAGGCAGTAAGAGCAGTACTAGGAGAAAAATAAGGACTTCTAGTGGACCATCTGATTCCAAAGAATCCAGCGGGGATTCAGGCTCTTATTCTCATAGAAGAAAAAGGAAGAGGCACCATAGGGATCTCTCTCGAGATGAATTCAAGAAAGCTAAATCTCCTACGTTTGATGGTGAGGTAAAGACTGGACAAGAGGCTGAAGCTAGGCTTCTTGGGATAAAGAAGTACTTTCAAGTGCATGATTATTCAGGAAACATGAAGGCAACAGTTTCCATATTCAATCTGAATGGGAGAGCATCCATTTGGTGGGAACACTTCAAGCAAGTAAAGAGGATCAACGAAAGGAGACTTAAGTGGAAACAGTTCAAGAAATATTTCAAGCAGAAATACATATCTGACAGGTATTATGATGACAAGATTAAGGAGTTCCATGAGCTGAGATTGGGATAGAAAACCATGGAAGAATATGCAAATAAGTTTTTGGAGCTGTTGAGGTATGTCCGATACATCAGAGATGAAAAAGTAAAGGTCTAGCGTTTTCTAAGTGGACTGCCTCAGTCTTATAAAGATAGAATTGAGTTCTATGAACCTAGGACTCTTGAAGAAGCAATAAAGAAAGCTAAGTATTGCTATGAGCAAAGCAAAGGTAAGCCGAATTACCATAAGGCATGGAAGGACAAGAAGAATGAGAAGTTTGACCGAAGGAAGAAAGGTTTTAAACCTTGTAATTTCAGAAATCAGCAGAAGCAGCTATCTCAAGCCACGAGTAAGCCAGTTGGAGTGACAGGAGAAAATTCTAAGGATCCACAACAGAATGGAGGGCCACTTCAATGTTGGAAATGTGGAGGACCCCACATGCGTAGAAATTGTCCACTCGAGAATGAGAGTACAAGCCCAGCTTATAATGTTCAAGAAGCAGAAATAGTGGGTCGGGTAGCAAGGGCAGTCCTTAGGATTTATGCAGCACTGGAGGACCGTCAGGCAGATCACCAGTCAGCTGTGGTTGAAGTAGCAGGTAAGATTGTTGAGCAATCTGTTTCTATTTTTATTGACCCTGGTTCTACTCACAGTTACATTACTCCTAGAGTAGTGGAAATTTGTGCTTTTAAGAAAGTGAAGCATAGGAAGTCTTGGTTAGTTCAGCTAGCCACTGGAACTAAGAGAGAGGTCAGTGAAGTGGTAGAGAAATGTCCATTGGTCATGAATGGATTGGTCACTCGTGTAGATCTGAATGTGCTACCGCTTGGTTCCTATGATGTTCTCATTGGAATGGATTGGTTAGAAGCTCACATGGTGAAGCTTGATTGCTACAATAAGACTTTTGAATGCATGAATGAAGAAGGGAACCTAGTAGTTGTGGAGGGCATTCCAAAGGTGATTTCAGTGAGGCAGGTTTTAGCTATGCAGTTAAAGAAGTTCTGTAGGAAGGGTTTCCAGTTGTATGCCGCTCATATTTTGGAAGAAACAAGAGATGAAACTCCTAGGTTGGAGGACTATCAAGTGTTACATGAATTCAGAGATTTGTTTCCTGATGAGATTCCAGGGCTTCCTCCAAAGCAGGACATTGATTTCACTATTGAACTTGTGCCAGGAGCAACGCCAGTGTCCAAGGAACCCTACAGGATGAGTAAACCAAAGATGCTAGATTTGAAGATGCAACTGCAAGAGTTGTTGGAAAAGAAATATATCCGACCGAGTGTGTCCCCTTGGGGAGCACCAGTTCTGTTTGTAAAGAAGAAAGATGGTACACTCAAGTTATGTATTGATTATAGACAATTGAACAAGGTTACTGTGAAGAATGAATATCCTTTGCCTAGGATTGATGACCTCTTTGATCAAATGAGGGGAGCAAAGGTATTTTCCAAGATTGACTTGAGGTCTGGTTACCATCAGGTAAGAATCAAGGATGAAGACATTCATAAGACAGCCTTCAGGACAAGGTATGGGCATTATGAGTTTGTAGTGGTACCATTTAGTCTCACAAATGCACCAGCTACATTTATGTGCCTTATGAATAGTGTCTTCAGCAAGTATTTGGACAAGTTTGTGCTTGTTTTCCTCGATGACATTCTTGTTTACTCTAAGAATGAGGAAGAGCATGAAGAGCATCTGAGATTGACATTGAAATTGCTTAGGGAGCATCAGTTGTATGCAAAATTGAGCAAGTGTGACTTCTATCGAGATAGGATTCAGTATTTGGGTCACATTATCTTAGAGGAGGGTATATCTGTGGACCTTGAAAAGATTGAAGCCATCATGAATTGGCCTACTCCAAGAAATGTGACAGATGTAAGATCTTTCATGGGACTTGCAGGATACTACAGGAGATTCATTGAGGGATTCTCCAAAGTTGCACATGCCATCACTTCTTTGCAAAAGAAGGGGATGAAGTTCGAATGGACATCGAGGTGTGAAGAAAGCTTCTAGCGGTTGAAGAGTCTTCTCACCAGTGCACCAGTATTGAAGATTGTAGATCCCGAGAAAGATTTTGTGGTGTGTACCGATGCATGCGGACAAGGGTTTGGAGGAGTCCTTATGCAGGACAACCACGTGATATGCTATGAGTCGAGAAAGCTGAAGGAGCATGAGAAGAACTATGCCACTCATGATCTAGAGCTTGCAGCCATAGTACATGCTCTCAAGATGTGGAGACATTACTTGATGGGTAGGAGATTTGAGCTCAGAACAGATCATTGTGGACTAAAGTATCTATTTGATCAACCTACTCTGAATGCCAGGCAGGCAAGATGGCTATAGTTTTTATGTGAGTTTGATTTTGAGATCAAGCACATAAAAGGAAAGGAAAACAAGGTAGCTGATGCACTCAGTAGGAAAGTGCAAGAAATGTATGTGGAATCTCTTAGTATTTGCCAATCAGATTTGAGGCAACAGATTGCCAATCATGTTGTCGGAGATGAATTGTATGACCAAGTAAAAGACAAATTGCAGCAGCAAGGTCTTGAGAAGAGGTATGAGGGATATAAATTGGAAGAAGATGGACTTCTTACTTATAAAAGCAGGATTTATATTCCAAATGTAGTAGATTTGAGGAGAGTTGTTATGGATGAAATCCATCAAGCTCCATATTCTGGTCACCCAGGATATCAGAAGACAATTGCTATAGCTATAAAGTAGCATTTTTGGCCAGGAATGAAAAAGGATATGGCTGAGTACATTTCAAGGTGTATGAAATGTTAGCAGGTAAAGGTTGAGCATCAACATCCAGTAGGTTTGTTGCAGCCTTTGCCAGTTCCGGAATGGAAATGGGAAGCTATTTTCATGGACTTTATTACAGGATTGCCAATGACTTGGAGACAACATGATTCCATCATGGTTGTGGTAGACAAGTTGACAAAGGCAGCACATTTTATACCGGTTAAGTCTACGTATGAGGCTGGTGACATTGCAAATATATTCATGAAGGAGATTTTCAAATTGCATGGATTGGCTAAGGAAATAGTCTCTGACCGAGATGTCAAGTTCACTTCCAATTTTTGGAAGGGGTTGTTTGCAGATTTGGGTACAAAGCTAAACTTCAGCACTGCATACCATCCTCAAACGGATGGGCAGACCGAGAGAGTTAATCAGGTGCATGAAGATATGCTACGCATGTATGTGATGGACAAACCAACCAAGTGGGAAGATTACTTGCACTTGGTAGAGTTTGCTTATAACAATGGACATCAAGCATCGTTGGGGATGAGTCCGTATGAAGCTTTGTATGGAAGAAGGTGTAGGACACCAGTGACTTGGGATGATCCAGTGAATAGGATTGTGCTTGGACCAGAATTGCTCAAGGAAATGGAGCAAGAGGTTGTAAAGATCAGGCAGAAGCTGAAAGCAGCACAGGACAGACAGAAAAGCTATGCAGATAACTATAGGGTGAACAGGGAATTTAGTGTTGGGGATCATGTTTACCTCAGAGTGAGGGCAAGGAAGAGTTCCTTGAAGCTTGGAAGTTGTGCCAAGTTGTCACCGAGATACTGTGGGCCGTTTGAAGTGCTTGAAAGAATAGGGCCAGTTGCATATAGACTTGCATTGCCTGCTAGCACTAGAGCTCATAATGTTTTTCATGTTTCTTTTCTTAAGAGATATGTACATGATCCTAACCACGTGATAAATTGGGATGTGATTCAGGTGGAACCCGAAGGAGAGTTCCGAATCGAGCCAATGCGCATCCTCGACAGGAAGGTCACAATGCTTCGGAACCGAGCCATAGGGTAGGTAAAGGTGCAATGGGAGCACTTCGGACCTAAAGAGGCTACATGGGAGCTAGAGGATGCCATGCGATTGGCACATCCATTTTTAATCAATTCTGCGGAACACTGAGGTGATACCAGTGTAGCATTTTGTTCAAATTTTGTAAAGCACTGAGGACAGTGCTATTGAAGGGGGAGGGGAATGTAACACCTCGGTTTTGACCCCGTTGCATTATATGTATATGATGTATATATTGTAAATGATCGAGGTGTGGAGATAAAGGCCAAGGCCCCACCATTGATTGGTTATGCTATGTTTTGGATTTAAATTTGTCACCGATGGTGTATTAGGGCATGCGGCATATATTGTGCTGGTCATTATGTAAATATGCATCTATAATTAATTAAATGAACCTGACCAGCTACGATTGTGACAACTAAATCGAAAGGGGCATGATTTTACCAAGGATAAGGATGTGGGGGAATTTGTCAAACCTTGGCCAATGAGAGGAATTACCCATGTGTCTTCTTCCCTTGTCTTATTCCAACCACTTTCATTAAGAAAGGCTGCTGGTGGTTGAGGCAGTTAATTGTTTTGGGAGTGGGGGTGGCAGGGCTGTCAGTCCATGCCTCCACACACACTCCACCATGGTTGACTTCAGAATGTAGGAAAAACCTTCACGCACTCTTCACTCACGTAGGTGATTTACCACTCCTCCCACGACTGTGCTGAAGGTTCACGCACTTCCAATTCGCATCCTTGTCATTGTTTGTTCATCCACGGACAAAAACGGAGCTGTTTTCCCTCACGCAGGGCCTCCATTGTCTGTTCATTCCTCACAGGGTCTGTTTTTCTCTCTCTTGCATAGGAATTTCTGGGTTTTTTTTCCACGTCGTTCTAGTCCCTGTGAAATCGCGGATGCTATGGCCATTGAAAGTCAATATTTCTCTCTTCCTTTATGTGGTCGTTATGTGTTTTCTCAGTGATTCTATTGCTTAGGATGGGCTGTGTTCCCCACGTTTATTATGAGCGGTGCTCACTAATAAACTTCAGAGCTGTAGTCTTCCCCACGTCGTGAATGTAATTGTTGTTATGTTTGGGAGTTGTTGAAAATTTGTGTGAGAGTCATTTTGGCCACGGTAGGGCCAAGAATGACTCAGGAATTCGTTTTCCCTGTTTAAGCCGTGACAGCTAGATTAATTGCCTGAGTGCAATGGTTGGTCTTCAGACTATGAGACGAGTAGGGATGTTGGCTTAGATTGTTTGATAAACCTGGTGGCTGGAAACCACATAGATAGAGCTAGAGGGTTGGCCTTCTTCTCCATCACCCCCGAATAGCACTAGAAGGGAATGCAAGGCCTGAGGGACTGTGTAGCAGAGAAGGGACTGATTCCTTGTGTTGGGTGTGTTTGGGTTTCTTAGAGGTAAGGCTAGTTCTGGTGTAGGTGTTCTTGGCTCTGTAATGAGCTCACCAGCTTAGCAATTTTCCTTCTCCAGCTCCTTAATGGCTTGATAAACCCAACTTTGTTGGCTTGGCTGTGTGTTTTGCTATGTGTAAGCATGCTAGTTCCCTTATTCCTTGGAAAATCATGCCCAGCTTGGGGGTGGCAGCGATGCTCAGAGATTAAGGAGCACGCTGACCTATGGTTGGGTGGAATGTTGCAGCGACGCAATTGGTTGCGGAGCAAAGTTTCCATAAGATAAGTGATCTGTCCATTTTACTTCTGCAACTGTAAATTCTGTTAATGAGAATGATAAACATGTTGAATGAATTCTTGAATGAATGCATGATAATTCCGCTGTGTAAGACTCATAATTGTAGCTGTATATGTTGAATAGTTGCATCTGTGCATGTGTCACTGTAATGCATTTTCTTGTGTGCATATTCTAGCTCAATATATAAGTTTCAGCATTTTGTTTATGAAATTTTATTCATGTACATGCTCATGGGGCTTTTAGCCCGGGTGGTTAACTCCACGGATCGCGTCCTCTTGCCGGTCGGAGGCATGGGGATGTGACATATGGTATCTTGCCAATCGTTTTTCTCAGAGCTACAAGTTCAACGTTGATTAATTATTGTACCATAATTGCGTCTTAATAAACCACACATTTTCCTTTAGACACATGCTCTCTTCCTACTGCGGTCTTGTTAAATGTTTCCATACTTGACAGCTCGGTGTTTTTCCTTCAGCTTCATCGATTAGGGGATTGCCATTTATTTTCTTTTAAAAACACCTTATTCTACTGGTCACTCGAGACACTTCTGCTTTATTACAACAATAACCATACATTTTGTTTTTTATTGGCATTGTTGCATCGAGTGGGTTATAGCAATCGAATTCAAATGTTTGCAAACTCAAATCTCACACTAAGGTTGCTATTATTTAATATTTGTAGTTAAGAAAGTTAATTCAACAACAATTTGTGATGAAAGTTAAGTTTAAACCTCACATCAAGCCGTGCATAAACCTTACACCAAGATGGTCAATTATCAAATAATTGTTGCAATTGAATATTTAAGTATGGATAAGTTATTGATACCTCTCAAGTAAAATGACTTTCACCTTTTAGAAAGGTTTAATTTTATATATAATTAGCATTATTAAGTATAAACAATATAAACAGTTTATTTATATATATAAATAGCATTATTAGGTGAAAATTATAAAATTTTTAATATTATCTATATATATATATATACATAAAACATTATTAAGTATACAAAATATAAAATGTTTAATTATATATATTCAACCATAACTATCTTTAACCATGATAAACAATGAAATTAAAAAATAGTCAATTTTTGTAGATAACCATTAAGAAAATCATAAAAATTATATATGTGTGTGTTAATATTATATTTTATATTTAAGAAAAATTAGTTATGTTAATTACTTAATTTAAAAACAAATAATGTAGTTAGTTTGGTCGGTAGATTAAATGTCATGATTTTTTATATTTTTTTAGCCTTAAATTCTACTTAATTTTGTTATTATTTTCTGAATTGTAATATCTAACACATATTATTAACATATTCTATAACAATTTTGAAAAAAACTAAAAAAAACTAAAACACAAATATCTAATTATTATTTAAAACAAAATTTTTAAATAATATTAAATAATAATTAATACTCATATATTTAAAAAGATAAAATTAAAAATTAAAAATTTTAAAACCCGTGTTGACTCTTTTAGAATTCTTTTTTTTTAACTTATAAAAATCATTAAAATATAGAACAAGTTACAATGAAAAGATATAACCCATTTCTATTACAATTATAATGAAAAGATATGATCCATTTTATTGTTATAATAGGATTATAGTTTTATTAAAGAGAATTAGTTTTGGTATTATATTCTTTTTAGTTATTTTTTAGATTGTATATCTAACTATATATAATTAAAATGTTTTATAACAATTTTGAAATTATATTTTGACTTTATGTTTTTCACAAACCATTAATAATATGTCAAATTAATAAATAAAAGAACCCATATATGCTATTAAGTTAGTTAAGTTTATAACTTTTTTTAAGATGAGTATTTTTTTTTCAAATTTTTTTACATGAGTACTCTTTTTTTTTTCAAAAAATCTAGCATGATTATTAAATTCAAGCATAGTAAAGAAAAGTCATCCATGGTACACTATTGTAAAACTTGTTCAACCATCACCTATCTAAAATATAATCAATTTTAATAGATAACCATTAGAAAAACATAAAAATTATATTATAATTAAAATCATACAAAATCAATATTATATTTTATATTTAAAAAAAATAATGTAGTTATGTTAATTATATAATTTTAAAAAAAATGTAGTTTACCATATATATAATTAACATATTTTATAACAATTTTGAAATTATATATTTACTCAAACAATTCATATTTTTGACATTATGTTTTTAACTAACTATTAATAATATGTCAAATTAATAAATAAAAGAGTCCATATACATTAGTATTTTTGTTTTTCAAAAAATTTAACATGAGTATTTTTTTTTTAATTAACATGACCTGCAATTACACAAAAAAATAAAAAAAAATCATCACATGTACATTATCCATTTAGCTAAGTTCATAGTGTATTTGTTACAAAATTACAAATCCATTATTAAAACATTCCAATATTTTCTTCATGTATTACCAATCAAATAAAATACATGATGGTTTTAGGGTTAGCTAAAATATAGATCCAAATTTATAAAAATATTAATAGTTTGTTATCCTTGCCACACTACTAATAGAATGGTTAATGTTAAATCGATATAACTGAAAAGATGAACATTCTAATTGGTACAATCATGGCATACCCAAAATTGACATCATACGAAAATACCATATGTTAATCAATTGACATTGTCAATCAATTGAATGTCGTATATCAATTGACATGTTGCATTATGAAATCCATTTTATTCACTTATATCAACTTAGTGTGATGTCTCATTATGGCATGGCATATTACATCATTCAATGAAATTTATCTAACATGATGACATTTTGCAAGGGTTTTATGTTGCACTCATCTTCATTCTAATCACATTATACTTATATTTCATGTTTTACTTATGTCGGCTTAATACATTAATCTATGGTTATGTCGCATTCTCGCTTAAAGTTTTGTTATGTCACATTCTTGCTAAGTTCCTCAATGAATTTGTCATGTTATGATGTTCAACAAGGGTTATATGGAATTGCAATGTTTTGCAAGGGTTTTGTCACATTCTGATGTATATCAAGTGTTATGATACATTTTGGAATTCAGCAAGGCTTATGTCGCTTTGTGACATTGATCAAGGGTTATATCTATATGCTGACACAATCCAATATGTGACACATTAATAATGTGACATTCGACGTTCATTAAGGATTATGTCCCATTGTGATTTTTGTCAAGGGTTACGTTAAATTGTGATGTTCATCAAGGGTAATGTCACATTGCGACATTCCTTAAGGGTAATGTCACATTGCAACATCTGTCAAGGGTTGTGCGGAATTGTGATAATGTGAAAGATGTGACATTCGATATTCATCAAGGATTGTGTCCCATTATGATGTTTATTAAGGGTTACTTTGAATTGTGACTTCATCAAGGGTAATGTCACATTGCAACATTCATCAAGGGTTATGCGGAATTGTGATAATGCGCAAGATGTGACACATTAATAATGTGAAATTCGACATTCATCAAGGATTATGTCGCATTGTGATGTTTATTAAGGGTTACATTGAATTACATCGTTCATCAAGGGTTATGTCTCATTGCGACATTCGTCAAGGGTTATGTCTCATTGTGACATTCGTCAAGCAATATGGGACATTGATCAAGGATTATATGTATATGCCTACACAACCCAAGATGTGACACATTAATAATGTGAAATTTGACGTTCATTAAGGATTATGTTGCATTGCGATGTTTGTCAAGGGTTATGTTAAACTGTGATGTTCATCAAGGGTAATGTCACATTGTGACATTCGTTAAGGGTAATGTTACATTACGACATCCATCAAGGGTTATGTAGAATTGTGATAATGTGAAAAAGATGCGGCATTCAAAATTTATCAAGGATTATGTTGCATTATGATGTTTATTAAGGGTTACGTTGAATTGCAACTTCATCAAGGGTAATGTCACATTACAACATTCATCAAGGGTTATGCAGAATTGTGATAATGCACAAGATGTGACACATTAATAATGTGACATTCAACATTCATCAAGGATTATGTCACATTGTGATGTTTATTAAGGGTTACAATGAATTGCGACGTTCATCAAGCGTTATGTGTCATTGCGATATTCGTCAAGGGATATGTCTCATTGCGACATTCGTTAAACGCTTTGTGACATTGATCAAGGGTTATATGTATATGCTGACATAACCCAAGATGTGACAGATTAATTGAATGTGACATTCAATGTTCATTAAGGATTATGTCGCATTGTGATGTTTATCAAGGGTTACGTTAAATTGTGATGTTCATCAAGGGTAATGTCACATTGCAACATTCGTTAAGGGTAATGTCACATTGCAACATTTGTTAAGGGTAATGTCACATTGCGGCATCCGTCAAGGGTTATGTGTAATTGTGATAATGTGAAAGATGTGAAATTCAACATTCATCAAGGATTATGTTGGATTATGATGTTTATTAAGGGTTACGTTGAATTGCGACTTCATCAAGGGTTATGCAGAATTGCGATAATGCACAAGATGTGACATTCGACATTCATTAAGGATTATGTCACGCTGTGGTGTTTATTAAGGGTTAAATGAATTGCAACATTCATCAAGGGTTATGTCTCATTGCGATATTCATTAAGGGTTATGTCTCATTGCGACATTTGTCAAGCACTTTGTGACATTGATCAAGGGCTATATGTATATGCTGACACATCCCAAGATGTGACACATTAATAATGCGATATTCGATGTTCCTTCAGGATTATGTCGCATTGTGATGTTTTTCAAGGGTTACATTAAATTGTGATGTTCATCAAGGGTAATGTCAATGACACTCATTAAGGGTAATGTCGCATTGCAACATTCGTTAAGGGTAATGTCACATTGTGACATTCATCAAGGGTTATGCATAATTGTGATAATGTGCAAGATGTAACTTTATACATTCATCAAGGATTATGCCATATTATGATGTTTATTAAGGCTTACATTGGATTGTGACTTCATCAAGGGTAATGTCACATTGTGACATTCATTAAGAGTTATGCGGAATTGCGATAATGCACAATATGTGACACATTAATAATGTGACATTTGACATTCATTAAGGATTATGTTTGTCACATCCCCATCCGTCCGACTGAGCAGAGAGGACGCGACCATGGCCTTAACCAGCCAGGCTAAGAGCCCATGAACATGTACATGCATAAAAATTAAATAAACAGAATGCTGCAGGGAAATGCAATAAGTAAAACATGCACAGTTGCCACTGTCTATTATACACGGCTATAGTTAATTATCATGCACAGTAGAATCAACATGCATTCACACAAGCATTCAACATGTTCATTACTTTCATTAACAGTAAATATAGTTGCAGAAGTAAAAATGGACAAGATTACTTATCTTAAGATGAATTCGTTCCGCAACCAGCTACATCGCTGCAACGTTCCACCCAACCATAGGCCAACGTGCTCCTTAATCTCTCAGCAATGCTGCCACCCCCGAGCTGGGCATGATTCTCCAAGGAATAAGGGAACAACAGGCTTACATGTAGCCAAGGATACACAAAACACACAGCCAAGCCAACAGAGTTGGGTTTATCAGGCCATCAAGGAGTTGGGAAAGGCTCGCTGCTAAGCTGGTGAGCTCATTACAGAGCCAAGAACACCTACACCAGAACTAGCCTGACCTCTAAGACACCCAAACACACCCGACACAAGGAATCAGTCCCTTCTATGCTACACAGTCCCTCAGGCCCTGCATTCCCTTCCAGTGCTATTCAGGGGTGATGGAGAAGAAGGCCAGCTCTCTAGCTCTGTCTGTGTGGTTTCCAGGCACCAGGTTTATCAAGAAAAACTAAGCCAGCATCCCTGCTCCTTACACAGTCCGAAGACCAACCATTGCATGTATGCAATTACTCAGAATTAGAGCTGAACAGGGGAAAATGAATCCCAAGTGAAATATACAGTCCCAAACATATCAATAGACATGGGGAAAGAACAACAGTTTTGAAATGTAATCAGCATACATTACCAACATACACGGGGAAGACAACAGTCCATTTTTTTCACAATCGAGGCCGCTGGGGAAAAATGTATGCAGACCACACTTGGGGATGAATTTACAGTATCCCTACAGGTGGGTGAACAATCACAATGCAGAACCCACAAATCAGCCCTTGAGTAAAGGACGGAGCCACACCATTCTCCAATTCGCAGAGAAAAAAAACTACGTGGTTAAAACCAGGAAATCCTGTGCATTAGAGACTAATGAATGGGAAATGGTTCAGGCACGAAAATGAACAACCCACAGAGAGGACGCGGAAGTGGATGTGTGTGAGTCTTCAGCACAATCATGGAGAGTGAAATCCCTGCGTGTGGATGAGCAACGTGAGGAAGGAACAGACTGTGGAGGTAGTACGCAGTGGAGAGAGTGCCTGAGTGTTTCTTGCTGGTGGAGTGTGCGTGTGGGTGAGGACTGACAGTCTTGCCACCCCACTTCCCAAAACAATTAACTGCCTCAACCACCACCAGCCTTTCTTAATGAAAGTGGTTGGAATAAAACAAAGGAAGAAGACACATGGGTTTTTTTTCTCTCATTGGCCAAGGTTGACAATTTCCCCCACCCTTATCCTTGTGAAAATCATGCCCCTTTCGATTTAGTTTCCACGATCATAGCTGGTCGGGTTGATTTAATTAATTATAGATGCATATTTACATGATGACCAACATAATATATGCCGCATGGCCCGATATACCATCGGTGACAAATTCAAATCCAAAACATAACATAACCGATCAATGGCGGGGTCTTGGCCTTTAGCTCCACACCATGATCATTTACAATTTATACATCATATACATCTAATGTAACGGGGTCAAACCGGGACATTACAATGTCGCATTATGATGTTTTTTAAGAGTTACAATGAATTACGACGTTCAACAATGGTTATGTCACATTTCCACATTGGTTAAGGGTTTTACTACATTGTGACAATTCCTAGGATGTGACACATTAATAATGTGACATTTCAATTTTAAGGAAATTTCATATCGCAATGTGAAGTATGTGCACGTGGTTTACCAAAGTCAACCATGGTTAACTATGGTTAAACTAAAGTCAAACATGGTTCACCAAAGTTAACTATAATTAATTAAATTCAATCCTTACTCAATAAAGTTAACCATGATTGACTTTGACAAAACTACAGTTAAGCATGGTTGACCAAAGTACACCATTCTTTGTTACGATGTCCAATAAATGCCAAAACAACCAAAGACATGACACATTAATAATGTGACATTTGGCGTTCATTAAGGGTTATGTCTCATTGTGATGTTTATCAAGGGTTATGTTTCATTGTGACATTCATTGAGTGTTATGTCACATTTCAAAATTTCTCAAGCGTTGTTTCGCATTATGACAATGACCAAATAATGACACATTAATATTATGAAGTATGGCTATGTGGTTTACTAAAGTGAACCATTGTTAACTATGGTCAAGTTAAAGTCAAGCATGGTTAACCAAAGTGAACCACGATTAATTAAATGCAATCCTTAGTCGCTAAAGTCAACAATGGTTGAATTTGGATAAACTAAAGTCAAGCATGGTTTAGCAAATTCAACCACGGCTTGCTACAGTCTCTAATATATGTCGACACAACCAAAGATGCCACACATTAATAATGTGACATTCGACGTTCATCAAGGTTTACATCAATTTTTGATGTTTATCAAGAGTTACATTGCATTGCGACATTCATCGAGTGTTATGTTGCAGTACGACATTGGTTAAAGGTTATGTTTCTTTACAACAATGCCTAAGATATGAGGCATTAATATCATGACATTCAATGTTTAGGAAATTTTATCTCGCATTGTGACTTATGGCCATGTGGTTAACTAAAGTAAACAATGGTTAACTATGATCAAGTTAAAGTAAATCATTGTTTACCAAAGTCAACTGTGATTAACTTTGGTCAACCATGCTTAACTTTATTTTGACCAGATAAGTAACCATGGTTGAATTTAGCGAGGCATTCTTGACTTTAGATAGACGTGGCCATAGTTCACAATGTGACATGAGATTGTTGGACATCAAATGTCACATTAGTAATGTGTCCCATCTTGGGCATTCTCACAATGTGAAATAACCCTTGATGAATGTTGCAATGTGACATAACCTGTCACTGCCACATTTTTCAGCACACTTGGTTAAGGTGTCGTGGAGTTGGCAGTTCGGTAAGATGTTGCGCTCTCGCTTGGAAAAGATAACAAGCGCCCATACTCACCACCAACAAGGAGCGTCAGGAGTGTGGCACACTCCCAAGGTAAGTGCCCAGATGCATTAGCACAAGTGCCCCTCGGCAACAATGAAAAATGGGTGCTTTGACGGTGGGCAACTTAGTACACTTGGAAACAGGTGTTTCAGAAAAGAAGCGCCTTAGCACACTTAGTGACATGAAGGTGAGTGCTCCGGCAAGGAGTAACCACATGACAGGCAGATGGGTGCTTGGTGATGAGCACCCCAACGATGGTGACAGGTGCGTGACCCTTGAGCATGTGGACGGATGAGCGGGATGGAAAAGGTGTTTGAAAAATAGGCACACGACCCTCAGTGTGGACACACAACTCTTAGATGCACAGACAGGATGGGCGCTTCAACAGACAGATCGGTGGGCGCTCAGACAAAAGCACGCACGACAATGACGGTAGTTGGGCGACGGACACATGCACGACAATTGAAGATGTTTAGCGATGGGCTCTCTAGCAAAGGTGATGGGAGAGTGAAAAAATGGTGATGTGGGCGCACACACACATAATGTGGACTGGAGGACTGTCGACAAAGTTGACCAAGGGATTTGTTGGCAATTGGACCCGGAGCGCGTGTTATGTGGACAACAGACAGCATGTGGAAGTGGACCTAGGGGATGGCATGAGCAGCAAGAAAGAGCACCTAAGCGCCCCTATAAAGGCACAAGATGCTAAGGTAAGAGATAATCAAAGATATCAAGCAAGAAGTGGCCAAGTAGCTCTGCTCCCAAATGAACTTTGCAGCAGCAAACGAAGACGCAGTCATCAAGAAAGGAGACAAAGCATGGTGGCTAGGAGTTTTCTGAATTTTCTCTACGGTCTTTATTGTTGGGTTTGCTAGCTATGAAAAAAGCTAGTGCGACACCTTTTTGGTTTTTTTTACCTTCTTGATGTATTGTGCATTTTAGCTGGTTCGGTGCGCACGGTATTTTTAGCCGAGTCAAGGGAGCTCTCAGACTTGTCAATAAAATCAGTTACAGAGGCTCTGCGGTGTGGCAACCTCGCCCATATTTTTTGTTGTCTTTTCTGGTGAAGTGTTAGATGAACATTAACTGTTAAACGAAGATAACTATGAATAATTCTAAGTGTTAAGAAATTGCTTCCGCATATTGGGTTTAGGCGTAGTCTGCAGGCTAGGTGCTTGGGTGGGAAAACCTCCACGTGACCTTCCTAGCAGTGATGCATGTCCCATTTCAGTCATTGAATACTAGCATTGGATTGGGGCTATGACTTGTAGTATTAGATCCATTTTCGCTCTGTGGTAACATTGAAGCAGACTTGTTGCCGGACGAAGGTGGTTTCATGGAGGAATCCACGATTCGAAAGGTCTCTCCATAGAGAACCTTGAAGAAAACAAAACGCTAGAGTAAATAGGCGTTAAGGGAAGCATCTACAGGTGGCAGTTGGAGGCGCGCCTGGAAGGTGGTGTCCGCAGGAGGACGCATCTCACTAAGTATCACTTCACATGTTGAAGATGCACTCAAAAGAGCGCTCTACAGTGAAGGCACTCACCGCAATAAGAGAGGCATCCACAGGATGCGTGCTTAAGATAGAGGCGTGCTATGTGGTAGAGCCACACTCCATAGGAGGTAGTGTGCTTTGTAGAGCCATGCACTCTGTAGGAGCAATGGTGATAGGGTTTCCTAGGATGAAAAGTAGCGTGCACATTTAGATGTATGCTTTGGAAAAGGACGCGTGCACCAAATGACAACATAGTTGCGTGCTCCGTAGTGCACCTAGTGTTTGGGCACTCAGTTGGGAAAAGGTGACGCGCTAGTTTGGTGGTGTGTTTAGAAAACAAAGAAGAGCACTGATGAGGGTGCGCTCCACGAATGAAAGTGCACACAGGTTGAAGTGCACCAAGGAAAACAACGAAAGTGCGCCTACGACAAAACAAAGGTGTGTTTTGATAGTTTTTCAGGGTAAGGCATTTTGACAGTTTTTGGAGGCTTTTGGTGGAAGTGCTCCACACTCGCAAATTGTCGGCTTTGTTGTTTGCAAGAGCATTGATTAAAAACCTTAAGTATAGAAGTGATCTATTATGGAGAATGGAAAACTCGGGATGGGGGACTATTGAAGTGCTCCCGAATAAAGTGAATCTTCGTTGGATGACTGAGCTAGACATTCCTGCAATGAACAGGTCTATGGAAAGGGACTCAAAGTTGACAGAGAAGATGGAAAGTGCAACGAAGAAGTGCTAGGAAGAGTTCAAGGAAGGAATGCACTAGTACAAGTGATCAATTTTGCCACGGTAAAACGTGGCAATATCCACGGAAAATCGTGGATATTGCCATGTCTAAGTGTTTTTTGTTCCGTGGAAACAATTCCATCGCAATAGAGACGACCCCTAATTTGCGTTACAAGAGAGACAATGTTCTATATTTCGTTAGATGTCTAAGCCGTCACTATATCCACGCCTAGCCATCACTGTATCCACGCTCTGTGATGGAATAAGACGTCGCTATAGCCACGCCTTTCCGTCTCTATATCCATGCCTGGCCGTCACTGTATCCATGCTTTGTATAAGTTTAAAAAAAAAAAATGCAAACCCCAGGAATAGCGACAGGGATACTATACCTGCAACGGGCAAGTAACCTTTTTTAAAACCATTATAAAGTATATAAAAATGCATGTAAATGACATAAAACATGTAGATCTAAGAAATATATATCTAGATCTAATCTGATTTACTCAATAACAACCAAACCCACCATAGACATCACATTAAACATATAGATGTGAATCACACACATTCATAAACACCATAATGTGGAGATAGAGAGGAGGATAGACTTATAGTGGGATTGTTTAATGGATTGAAATAAGGAAATGTCACATCCACAAATGACTGTTGTTTGTGCAGTGAAGAACTTCCCTGTCTGCATGTAATTTGCTTGAGCATCCACTGCTAGATGTCAGTAGCAATTGGCTTCTAAAATCCTTAAATAGCAAATAAATATAGTATCGAAGTGATTTTTTCCTGCAACAACTTTGAAGAATAAAAGGTAATAGAAAATCAAGCAGCAGGAGGAAAAATCCAAAGGAGAGAAGATCGATGGGGCAATCCTGAACACAAGTACATTTGCTAGACAACATATCCTACTTGTGTCTCAACTTGGATAGTAACAAGCTTCCAATAAGAGACCATTTATACAGACGAAAATAATTGAAAGACCTACCTGCTACTCAAATATTGAAGGACAAGATTGGTCACCCTGTCTGGAAGGTAGCCACCCTGTCGAATGACATTCAACAGATTCAAATGACACTCTAAAATATTCCCTACATAATGCTTTTGAAACATCTGAGCAAAAGGCTTATTCTCTGGTTTTAAAAGATTTGGGTCTCCAAATCTGTGACACAATAACCATAGTGATATAGCATAATTTGGCATCATGATTAAGAAAATTTGAGGCATCTATTTACAGCTGATGATTACATTTTTTTCAGATACCTATAGATTGTGACCAAAATATAATAATACAAATAAACTTTTTTAGTAAATCCTTGTTGTGATGCTGATGCCATTATCTAATGTAGAACTTTCATCAAAAGTGCCCTTAGATCATCTAAATGAATTACTACCACAAATCCTGTGAATCAAGTTTGGAATCATAAGAAGGCTTTCTGTCAATTACCAAAAGCTGTGAACTCACATCTATATGTCCAATAACACATTTAAATCCATGTAACTTATTGTATACAGAAACACAATCCTAATTGTCTTCCCTTAACTCACCGAGTGTACAAGCGGTTCATGATATGCATAGTCCACTTCTTTACTTTCCACCATTCCCAAGACTTCCGTTGCTCTGGGTCATTTGGTTGTCCCTCGGGAGGAACTGGCCTTTCCAACATAGCTAAAAATAGGACCATACAAGCATTAAAGACAGTGGGATCAAACAGTTGCTTAGGGACCTCTAGCTGCACAGCAATGTCATCAACCTTAATTCAACATCCAAATCAGATAAGCTATATTTAGATATAAATACA